>JAZHYW010036197.1:510000-625869 GCA_037355805.1 Ixodes ricinus
TGTCAGCGCTCGGGGGCTCGGGCTTCTCGGAAAAGTGGCCGAGCATTCGGCTGGCGCGTTGTTCCTCCAGCTCTTATTTGGAGGCGCTCCCGTATCTCTCAGATCCGATCCAGAGGATTGGAGCGCTGAAAGACGGCCGGCCGAATATACCATTAGTACAGTGATCTATACAAAGGGACCAGTAGCAAAACCTTCACTAAATCATTATACAATCTCTTCCTAGCCACAGGACTAAGGTACTCCAGAGAAAAACGCGCTTTTAACATTCAAAAAGAGAGCACCACTTCGCGCAAGTAACCCTGAACACTCATACAAATACTGTCACTTGACGAGACTACAAAATTGGGCAACACATTTTGCAGTCTGACCTGATTTAGAGTACGGAAACATAAATCCTTTTGCGATCACGGAGAAACATGAATATCGACACATTTTGGCGAATAAAAAGGCGGGATAAGCCACCCACCGCTTTGAACCGAGCGAAACAAATTCGTCCATGATGAGCGCTCCCAGGTAGAACTCCACGTAAATACAGCGAATACTCTGTGCAGTTTCTGCATCGTTGATACGGGACATAGCGAATAGAACACTCGCCCTTACTAAAGAAACTGAAAAATATTGGATTCAGATGCCCATTCTAAAAACTGATGGAAGATTACTTTTGCAATCGAATACAAAGAGTTAAGATTAGTACCAGTCTCAGCGACGCCGACGTGTGGACTGCGGTGTCCCACAGGGGTCGATATTGAAACTATTGTTTTAATGAATTAACATTAGTGCCTTGGTACGACTGATATCTATGACGATTTGCTGGATCTCGGATCGCCCCTCCTCCAGAGCGTGCCACCGGTCGGCCATCTTACGTCACCCGCTCTAGCGCTGCTGCAAGCCTAGAAAGTTACTATGGTTACCATCTCTGGGTCACGTGACAGCAGACGCAAAGGTCACGTGACCACAGCCTTGACAACGCTTCAGTGGGTGACGTAAGATGACCGACCGGCGGCCACAATCGTGCAATGGGCTCGAAGCGGAGATCAGCGATCCAGCAAATCGTCATAGAGATCCGTGTTTGGTACATGCGCTGCTGACCTTGGACTGGTTTGGAGCACAAGTATTCAAGGCTCGCAACCTCGCCACGGGATGGCGCCACAGCCCCACTGGCCGTGGAAACTGGCTAGAAGACACATTCTGCAAGCGCCGACAGATGGCGGCGGGGTGCATATTTCGTTTTTTTCGTAAGGCTATGCACAGGACGCATAGCAACGGATGCCGCACTGGATTGGCTGGTTATAGGGAGCGACGCCGTGACGTAACCCTTAGCAACCGAAGGTTGCTGGCGACGATCCCCCTTCGCCAATTTCGGCGCCGCGCAGTGGTGGACGGCGGTTCTAGCACTGGGCAGCGTGTCAACCGACCCCGGGCCCCCGTTCACGCCGCATCGCAGTGACAGTCTGCGGATGGGTCACTACAAAATATGAACCCATATTGGGCCACCCGTACACGCCGCCTCGCCGCGCCCCGCCGGCGTGCCGAGTACGCCTTCGCCCCGCTGTCCCCCACTGCACCCTCGGCCGGCGTACGGGTGCGCGCTTTGGACGCCCTCGGAAGTTCCTCCCGCCGGCTTTGGAGACCTGTGGACGTACACGGGCTACCGTTCCGTTCTTCCGCCCGCCACGCAGTTCTTGACGCGCAGTCGTCTTACCATGCCACCGGGCCGTATGCGCACGGTGTCGTCGCCCCTGTATGCACACAGCATGCATGCACAACAACGAAATGGCTCTCTTGTTTTCGGCGCATCGCGCGCACCTTCTTCATACAGACGCTAAGTGACCCGATCAGCTTGCACCAGGGAGGAAGAGAGGTTTCCGGAATGTGCAACCCCTTCGAACAAGTGCCGAGAGTCCGCATTCACCACACTTTGTTATATATTACCGCTGCGCGAAATGCTAACGCAGTTATTTGAGAGTCAGCGTAACAACGGAAATGATTTCGGTCCATTTTTTTAAAATATTTACGGGAATGATTTGGGCCTACAACCCTCGAATCAAGAATCTATCAATATGCCGACGGCACAGCACAGAGTACTGCCGCATCTAAGCTACATGAAACAGTAGCTGTAATATTTCAAAAAGACATTCAAAAGTTAATGAACTGCTTTTCCGAAAATAACATATTTGTCAATAACACGAAGACAAATTTCATGTGTCTTAAGAGGCCCTAGAAAACGAATCAACCTTAAGCGCATGTATCGTGCATTCACCTGACTGCACTCAATGCCACTGTCAAGGGTTACGGTATGCCACTGAAATTAAATATCTTGGTCTCATTTTCGACGAAACTTTATCGCGGAATCTGCATGTAGACCACCTGGTGAAACGATTGCGTGTGGTCTCGGCCCACCTCGCTCTAAGAAATCCCTGCACGTCTACTTACCCGCAAAACACTCAAAGAGCCAATTGCTGCGATCTAGGAAATCAGCTCAGCGAATGATGAGGCGGAACATCCGTTTGGACCTCAAAATGAAGTCTGCGCTGTGGCATTACGCAATGCAAGCATGACGCTCTGCATTGCGTAATGCTACAGCGCAGTCTTCATTTTTAGGTCTAAACGGATGTTCCGCTCATCATTCGCTGAACTGATTTCCTAGATCGCAGAGATTGACTCTTTGTGTATTTTGCGGGTAAGTAGACGCGCAGGTATTTCTTAAGGCCCGTTCACACTCTTGCGACTGAGTACGACCGAGAGAGACCAGACCGGTTTTAAGCCTCTTGCGATCTCTTAGAACCGGATGCACTACAGCGGAGCTGGTCCTAAGAGATCGCAAGAGGCTTAAAAACTGGTCTGGTCTCTCTTGTGACCGAGTACGACCGAGAGAGACCAAACCGGTTTTTATGCCCCTTGCGATCTCTTAGAACCAGCTCCGCAGGTTGCGCATCCGGTCCTAAGAAGTCGCAAAAGTATTAAAAACCAGTTTGGTCTCTCTCGGTCGTACTCGGACGCAAGAGTGTGAACGGGCCTTTAGAGTGCTGTACTATAAACTAAGAAGTGAAGGGGACACCCAAATACGACGTACGGTTTATGTGGCCCTGGAGGAGTCAATATTGCGCTATGGAATTTCCGTCTACGATTCTTGCTCTAACTACAAAAACAAAGGATATAAAAAAATGCGAAGAACATTACTTTTGAGTCCAGACTAGAATATTTTAACTTCAGAAATAAATGATTCAACTTAATATTTTGTCCTTCGAGAAACTACGCAAATTTATCATTTTAACTAAGTATTGCTTCAAAGGGTTCGTGCTGAAAGAGAGAAACCGCTGAAACACACATATACATTCCTGGTACCAAGAATGTTTACTAATTACGGTTGAATGCTGATGAGGTTCTGTGTCCCGTGCCGTTTCAATGAACTACCGTCAAGTTTGGTTGATCTAGGTTTTCTGTCGATGGTAGAGAGGGGACAAAGGAAGTGGTGTGCTGAGATGAACTAACATAAAGGTATGTTGTGAGGCAACTTTCGTGTTTTTGCTGTGCTCTGTGGTTTGGGCTGAGTGTGTCTCAGGGACGTCTATATCATTATATTGTGCGTCATATGTTTATTCAAATGTACGAATGGCTTTTTTTTTTTTTTTCAAGTTTGCAGGAGTTTGTATTTATATGACATGTGTATGGCATTACGTCCTATGTGTACGATGGGTTGTTTTGACTTATACCCACTTCCTTCTTTCTATCTTTTTTGGCGTCTGGCTTTGACGATGCAATGCGTACACCCAGTAGTTTGCGTATGAACTGGTCTTTCCTTTCGTTCTCTTTGTATATTGCTATAACTTTGAACTTTGTTTCGGTCTCCTTGTAATGATATACGTAAATGGTGAATCAGCGCCAGGTATATATCGCGCACAAGCACGCCAGTGCTTGTGTGGACTGGTGTACACTGTGCTTTTAAAATGATTTTTTTTTACGTCAGTAAACTTTTGTTTACAGCTCCGCAGAAAGGCCGCCCATACCACGCATGGAAGCCGGATGCGCAACGTTTTCACCACATTGTCACTATTGCTGACAATGTGGTGATTTTTTTCAATTTCACCATATTGTCACCTTAGTGACAAGGTGGTGAAATTATACAGATCAATCGGATAACAATTTTTAGTTCGTGGATAGCCCTCTGTCTGAGCTCTGTCTGACCCGGTGATCTCACGATCCCAGATACTGCACATCAGTGCACCTGCCAGTTTGGGGACATAATGCATTTTTAAAGAAAAGGAAGATAAATCTCGTTAATAAATCACCAAATTTAAAAAAACACACACACAAAAAAGTGGTAACGTTTGTGTTTTTGCGTTAGTAGATCGCTTTGTTCTTACGTTGCGGACGTCCCCAACTGCGTGGGGTACGTGGCGGTTGCAGTAAGCCGGCTCACGGCCTCGTTCGAAATATGACACACCCGGCTCGGCTGCTCCGATTTGCAACGCTACATGCTCTCTCCCGGCTTCACGCAAAAGTACGCTCAAGTGAACGACTCAGCGGACACCATCAGGCGACTTTTTTATTTATTCATTTTTTTAAGGGGGGGGGGATAATTTGATCGGCAGACTTCTCTTCTTGTTTCACACTCGGAGCACCGCGAGTCTGACGGCGGCCGGTCTTTAATCTATCATCGAGACACTCACCACCCAGGCAACGTCGACTTACGCCTCCGCGTTTCCAACTGCGGTTCAGACATTTTTTTTTATAAAAAAGAAACACGTCAGTGTTTCTTTTTTGTTATTATGTTTCTTTGTCTGCGCTACACGCTATGTGGCTAACAGGAGGACGGGGGGGGGGGGGAGGGGGGGGGGCGTAGCGCTCATCAGAACTCCGCGCGGTATGTCGCGGGGGTCGCGTCGCCACGGCTTGACGAGATTACATCTCCTTGGGAGCAGGTCGCTGCCTCCAAAACGTGCAATTACACGGCGAGCGTGCTGCCTTCGACCGGCGGCCCCAAAACTCCGGGTGCGAACTGGCGCTGTCCCCCTCGGCGCGTGCGCGCGCGCGTCGAGCAAAAAGCGAATGGAGAGGCACGCGCGCGCGGATTAGGCTGCGAACCCCGCGCCCCCCCCGAGCAACCAGGCCCGCGCGGGGGTGCGCGAACGACGCGCTCATGACGTCAGCTTGTTGAATCACGCGCTTCAAAGGGGGCGTTCGCAAACAAGGATCGCGGAAAGAAACGGGGGAACGAAAAAATACTCGCGAGGAAAGAAGTGCAGCAGGACACGTTATACTCGTGCACACAACTTGGGACGGTCGTTTGGGGGGGGATTCAATCTGCAAAATCTGCGTCGTGCTCGCAGGGCGTAGTAGCTGAGACGGATGTTTGTACACGACACAGTCGGACGCAGAAGCGGGTAACGCCGAAACGTCCGTGGGTGCATCCTGCACGTTGCTTCATGGAAGGTGAGAGAGGTCGATGGTCACCATCTATGATTATTGCTATAGTTGACGCTCTGTCTATTTAAAAGCGACATGAAACGAGTTTTCTATTTCGCTAAATACTACTTAGAATCACTTCATACCGTTAATAAATTAATAACCTTGCCCTAGTTTTTCTTTGTACACAATGGCAGTCGCCAGAAAAGTTCGAGAAACTTTCTTCATCCAATCAACTCGAAGCCAGAACGAGCGGCCGCGTGGCCTGGTGCCTCTCTCCTATGCCGGCAACGTTAGCCCCGCGCTGGGGTTGGCAAAGTAAAAAACGCGTGCTGAGCTCCAGGCGTTGTTAGAGTTAGTTCGGCTATTCTCATCACCGCAATGGTGAGACACGAGCCACTACCCGAGAGTACGCCGAGGCATTGATGGTTACGAGCCGAAATCGAATGCTCACGCAGTTCTCCTGTCCAATCCATGAGCTACGCTCGACTGTCGTCAGGTAATTGGCTTCGATCCCACCATTACGTCATCAAGCTTTGCGAAGTCAAGATTGAAAGAAATAGTCCCCTTTTATCCTCGCTATTTCACCTCGACAAAGAAGTTTTTGAATCAGTGGTGGTCTGTGCGAGTATATTTGAGCCAAACTAGGACCAATACGCCTCTGCACAGTCATGAACGTACCAATCCGATATCGTTTCATGCCCCTTTTAATTATTCTCAGATCAAACCTCACTCATCTAATTTCATTTTCTATGCTTTTAATTTAGGCTGCCAAGCCGCGCCAATTTTCCCTCTGCTTCTCGCCTCCGCGTATTTACCGCATGGGTGAAGTCGCCTCCCTTGCACGTGTTTTTGCTATTCGCCCTTTTTTGTTTGGCAACAAACTCTGTCGCCCCGCCCCGTCTATTCGGTAGCCCTGGCACACTTCCGGTCCGGGTATACTTTTCAATTCTGTACGCATCACTCTTTCACCCTAAGATTGAAATAGATGTAAATGTGGCATAAGCGACCATTCCCGAATATAGCGCGTACATTTTATATCGCTAATACTTCGAAACCGCGCCAGACCGCGCCGTCTAGTTCAGAACCGGAAGTCTTTGAGGGCTCTTTTGCACATTGGCGCCACCACGTTTTAACTCACGCGAGAAAGAGCGAATACGTTATCTCGTTCTGCAATGCCATTGATATTAGCGACGCTCTCAAGCTCGCTGTTTCCACGAGTGCGCGTAGGTCGTACTCAGAGCTCGCAACCGAAAGTTGTAATTTTTTCTTCTTTCCGTGTCATGGTTCGCTTGTGCGCTGGTTCCACCGGGGCCTTTCTTATCGTAGAGTTTCACGTTACTAACTGGCGATACGGTATACTGACGTGAAATAGAAACATTAATACGGCGAAGGTAAAACTAGCCTCAGGTTTTAAAAGTATTACACTTCGTTTCAGCAAGTCCAGACGCAGCCGACTCTATGAGCTAATGTGTCCAATCAAGCGGCGTCAAACCCGCAAATCACTTGGCCTTTTCTGATCATGATTGGTTCAGCGATGAGAGAACACCTATTTTCAATAAATCCAGAAAAAAAATAACGATTTTCACCGTTTTGAGCGCAATTTCGAGGCAATTATGAAATTAAAATTGCTTAGAAGATAAATGCGACAAAATGAATGGTAGCACGTACTAGAGACGTCTCCTATCTCAATCTTAAGACCCAGACGGGAAGAAGAAATGTCTTGGCATTTGGGTATTTGTGTAAATAAATTTGACAGGGCAGTTTTCGCTAGATTTATTTTCAAGAGTTCAACCAGATGGCGACACCAACACCACATACCTAACACATGCCCCAAGCCAGAGCATTTGTTGTTGTCGCTGTTTTCACGAGCTTGCACGGACGGCGACTCGCGGCACGAGTCCTTTGCTCGACACCGCCGAGATAAGTTTTGCCGTTTTGCCGGAGAATGGTCTGTGGCTATACATCTATACATGGACGCAACCGTAGTGCAGACTTGTGCTCGTTATTTGAAAGATGTAATGGATTACAATTACAAATTACCGAGCCTCAAATGTAATGGATTACCGTTACAAATTACTTTCGCTGAAAAGTAAGGGATTACTTTACTCGTTACGTTACAAATTACTTTCACGTTACTTTTTTCGTACACTTATCCAAACAACAATAAAAAAATATTGATATTTTTCAAAAATATTTTGCAACACTACTTTTAATTTCTCTCACGCCATATTATGGCAGTCCTTGTAAAAATAAAATATTGTATTTAAGAGAAAGAGTGTAGGTGCACTCCGTTCACCTGTAAGCTGTCAAGGCATGGAAAGCCGCTTTCGGAGGCCGTAAGCCGCCATCCGGCTAGCTTACGCGTCCTCCGGAAATGCTCCCTGGAATGGTGCAGACAAAGCTAGCGGTGCGCATGCTCAGTAGCAGCCTCCACCTCCGCTACGAGATTCGGAGCTAAAAAAGCGATCTACAAAAACTCCCTTTTTGACTCGGGTGTTTCGCCTGTTATTCGCAAGAAAAGAAAAACTTGGTTCTAACTTTACAATGTATAGCCAATGCAAAATGCGGCTGTCCCAGGCTCTCCCAGCTTCTTGGTCTGTTTCCGTACATTAGAGTTTGTTGTTCTTGCTGATGACAATGTGTGTGTGTGTCCGCTAGGGGCGCTCCGGGCGCTCCGGTTTGTTTGTAAACATGAATTGGTGTATAACTCACACCCTAACACCCCTAGAAAAGGGTGTTTTGGACACAATAGCACCCATGTAATGGGTGTTCAAGACAGCATTACACCCTACAAAAGCGTGCAAGGGTGTAAGGGTGTACTGGTTCACAGATTTGTGTTTGACTGTGAACGACTGTGTTAGGACTGCTTGTGACTGCTTATGATAGAGGCACTGGCGCCATCAGTCAAAAAGCATTAGAACACTTCCGTCCCGCGTATAACCAGACTGGAGGTTTTGTAGTATTTGGAAGGTCAAATCTACGAAGGTCTCTTGTAATATTTTCAGATTTATTTTATGCTCATGGTGAAATTAATTTAGTAAAGATATTCAGATCGGAAGTGTACCAATGCTTCTCAATAGATGAAGCCAATGTGTTATTCTAATCATAAGCAGTAACAAGCAGTCGTAACTCAGTCGGTCACAGTTATCTGAAAATATGCGAAAGAGCCACGCTTTTCTGTATCGATTGTAATGCATACGGTGCCTGCACTAAGAATCAGTTTCTAAAGTTGAGAAGATTGATTAAAAAAAGAATGCTTGAAGTGGTTGCTGCATGCCTGCATCCACTCATGCATAAAACACAAAAATGGGGGATAATGTTGTAACTCATTTATTTATTTATTTGGACTCAATAAAGTTATTTCCTCCTCCTCCTGCACATAGAGCTCTTTGGCGTTGAATGATGCCTTGTATGTTGCAATCAAACGTCCTGCGATGAACTTAGGTCTTGAAATAGTAACACACAAAAAAGGTATTCCAATATGTTGCAAACATTAAATGGTATTATTGTGTACCCTGAGTTAAAACGTCAATTAGCGGTGTAATAGGCTATAGTTTCTTCCCCTGTGTCGATGACCCGTCTCCTCCCAACGTAAGTACAAGAGTGCAAGAGCGTGTCAGTCCCCTTGAAACTGGGACCCGCGTACATGCCACAAGTGAGGGTTTGTTCTACCTCCTAGAAAAAAAAAAACAGACAATAGAAAACAACATTGTAGATGTAGTGAAATGCACATGACACATTTCTGGCTCAAAATCAAGCCGAAATCTATGCTGTTGAAACCCTACCCTAGCTTCGTTAGATTTACCTACCCCTCCTGCAGAGGTGCAGAAATGTGTAGGACTCTGTACTTCCGGTGTGTGTATTTAGATACGACCGGAAGTACACTGCCCTACACTTTTCTGCACCAGTGCAGGAGGTGCAAGTAGATCTAACGCAGCTCCTAACTTTCTTTGCGTGAAGGACATGTGTTCCAACTAATTGCTTTTCTGTTGTAGTCGATGACGCCAGCTGGAGCACTCAGCAACATTAAATAGCTGCACTCTAAAAAAAAAAAAAAGAAAGGGTGTATTCTTACCTTTGTCCCATATAAGACACCCAAAACTTCAGTTCGACGTATAGCGCACTGACGTCGAACTGACGGTACTAACTTTCACGAGAGGCTTGATTGCCGTGTGGTACAACTTATTAAAAATAGTTAATGTACGCGTTACTGACTACAAAAAAAAAAAAAGTAATCGTTATTTTTTTTTGTTGTTGTTGTACCGCAAAACCTCAGCGTTTCCTTTCTGTGGTGTTTGATACCTACTTGAGCTATTTAATAAGTTATATCGCACCGTTATCGAGCCCTCGCAAAGTTTAAGGCCGCCTGTTAAACTATAGTGCGCTGTATACGTCGAAATGAAGTTTTGGGGTGCATTATATGGGTCAAAAGGGTTTGTTTGTTCGTTTGTTTGTTTGTTTGTTTGTTTGTTTGTTTGTTCGTTTGTTTGTTTGTTTGTATGTATGAGTTTATTTGAGACAAACGTACAGAAAGTCTCAGGGGACATGGCTGATACCCTTTTTTATTTTTTTTAGAGTGTGCGGATAGTATTAAAATTTTAAATATTGGCTATACATGCCTTTCATGCGACGTCATATGGCATCGTATCATTCTCCTTGAGTATCTCTGACGAAATATCATTCGCCAGAGATAATCTTCAGTGGTAACAACAGCGATTTTTGAGGGGCCACACAAGGCGAAAGTAACAAAGTTTAATTATGTAAAAAAGTTTTAACGAAGAGAACTTAACCTTTAAATGGCCACCCAACTACAGGAATCTTTTCTTGAGCTAGTCCCTAACGATAATCTCAATATTAACGAAAATTAACACATTTTGTGAAAATCTAGGAAGATGTAGAGAATTTCCCGATAAAATTCAGGGAAGAAACGACCGCGCGAAGGTTGGCAACACTGGGTCCGGGTTGCCTTTGTCCCCATCCTGCATGGGAGAAAAGCTGACAAAGCGCCCCTGCCATGCCCCTGATGAGCAGCGGTTTTGGTTTTCAAAAGCTGCGGGCTGCCAGTACAACCAACTTTGAGTCCATCTTGCTGTGTCTCGCGTGAATGTTCGTTCAAGTTGTTGAGACCTAAACGCTGTGTTTCAGGTTCATCTGAAACAAATTAAAACAGAAACCAAACAAATTCTTAGCCTCTTTGTTAAGGGGCTTATTTTTGCGATCCCATACATAAATGTCACAAGCAGCAGTGCGGCTTAAATTGAGCACAAGCACTTTCATATGTATTTTTCAGGTAGTGTCATGACGGAGTCAATATCACGTGCCAGCCAAGTATGTAAAACATTGCTATTAAATATTCTGCATGCTTCCATACCTCACCCTATCATTCACCCAAACAGTAACAGGAACACAAACCTGTTAGTTACCAAGAACCCTGCACAGGAACAGTATGTCAGCAGCTGTTTGCCTCCAAATGTTCAGGAACTGTAATAATGTTCCTGTCCACCCGTTCATTTGATTGACCAGGGTGTCCAAAAAAAATTAACAAAGAAAAACACGGCATTAATAGATACCTTGCGGCACTCCTGTTATGCATACAGCATTAAAATTTCACTGACAGCAACCATGAATAACCTATTTCTAATCTAATCAACTCTCCTGAGGTCAAAGTAGGCTTCCTACAATAACTGCCACTGTATGGTTGTTACAAGAGGGGAACCTCAGAACCACACAATGGAGACTATGTGGCTTGAGTGTACTCGCATGAGAATCCGCATAATCAACATCAGTTTCTGCTTGGCCGGGAATGAATCTGATATAAAAAGGGCAATTGAAGCAATGGCCCCAAAGGTTCCACAAAAGGGACCACCCAGGTTTCGAAACATAATTTCCGCGCTCTGGAAGCCATCGTGGAACTTTAACACCACAGAAGCACTGTAACTTCTGAGATTGAAACAACATATCTTATGATAGGTGAAACAATCCTCACAGACACTTATACAGCAGAGAGACTCGGTCCCTAGCTGAAAGGAACAAAGATTAGATCAGTTACATTGAATGCAAAACACCTTGAACAATGTTTACTATTAGGTCTCAGTAAGAAACGCATTCCTTTACTTAGGTTAGGGCTCTAAACTGATCTAGATCTTCTAGTTAATACTTTATACCTTCATATCAATCACAGTAGCAAAAGAAGGGCCAGGTACTTGTTTCGACTTTTTTATTCGTTTTTTCAAATTACGTAACATGCTAAAAATTTAAAACATGAGACTGGCGCACGACTCTGCGAAAAAAATTACGACGTATGTACATTTGCCATACCGACTTAAAGACAACTTTTTCCCGCACATCAAATCAAGAAATACCGTGCTTCAAAAGAAAATTCGAAAAGTTATATGGTTGGAAGCGAAGACAAGGGTTAAGAACTGGGCTAGTTGGTAATTCATGAAAGCAAATCCAACGAAAAAGACGAGGTCAAGAAGAGGGACACAAACACGTTGTGTCGTGTTTGCGAAATTCAGCACCGTCACGATTCATGCACGCTGCTTGGCGCCTGTCTTTATAACTTCCCCCTTCCTTCTCTCTTTCACTTTCACGTTATAAAAGCGATAATTGAATAAACCTTGATGCGTTTTGTTGCCCAGAATCGGCCCGTCCGTGTCAGTTCTGTCTCATGAGCATGCATGCTACCCGCCAGTGAAGAAGAAACCACATGGAATTTTCGAAACCACCGGAGCGCCTGCAGCTGAGTGGTGACATAGCAAAGAACTGGCAACTCTTCCAACAAAAGCTAGAGCTGTTTCTGACTGCTTCAGTGCCAGGCAGGAAGCCGATGCCAGCACCGACGAAGACCGCTCTACTGCTAAGCATAGCTGGGGACGACGCCTTGGAGGTGTACAACAATTTCGCCTTCAGTGCGGACGAGGACCGGTAGCATTATGCCACCATCGTCGGGAAGTTTGACGGATACTTCGCAGCGCAGTCAAACGAGGTACATGAAAGCTACCTTTTCGCCGACGTGTGCAAGCGCAAGGTGAGCCGGTAGAGCAGTTTATCAGAGATCTAAAGCAGCTAGAGTAGTCACGCAACATAAAAGCTACCTTTTCGCCGACGTGTGCAAGCGCAAGGTGAGCCGGTAGAGCAGTTTATCAGAGATCTAAAGCAGCTAGAGTAGTCACGCAACATAAAAGCTACCTTTTCGCCGACGTGTGCAAGCGCAAGGTGAGCCGGTAGAGCAGTTTATCAGAGATCTAAAGCAGCTAGAGTAGTCACGCAACATAAAAGCTACCTTTTCGCCGACGTGTGCAAGCGCAAGGTGAGCCGGTAGAGCAGTTTATCAGAGATCTAAGGCAGCTAGAGTAGTCACGCAACTTTAACGCAATGACGGACTTGATGATACGGGAACAAATTGTTTTTAGAACAAACAACGACAAAGTCCGAGACAAGCGACTGCGCGATAACACGCTGACCTTGGTCAAAGCCGAACAAACATGCAAGACGGCCGAGTTGGCTGTTGCGCAAACGAGCTTTGGACTAGAAAGCAACATGTTGACGCAGTGAAGTCTGAAGACGCCTCCAAGGATTGAATCTCCGACAGCAAGAGACAACGCCAGAGAGCAAGAACGACACATCGACACCGCTATAAAAGACGCAGTCGAGTAACAACGAGCCACCTGAAGTGTTCCGGCTGTGTTTCAGTGCCGCCGTGTTTGTGTCCCTCTCTTGTTCTTGTTTTGCCCTTGAATTTGTGGTCAAGCGAAGACAACTTAAGAACTGGAGCTGCGAATGTTATTTAAATCGTTAAACAACGACGATGCGAAAGCGATACACACAATCTGATAAATGCTTAAGCTTATGGCGCAAAATCAAGAAACCTCCGCTTAAACTTCCCACTGATAAAGGAATCATGTTTCCAGATTGTTTAGTTTCGACAGTTCGTGAGCAAAGAGGCGCCGGCGTGAAAGCGAAAAAGAATCGTCACTCCAAGGTAGTTTTGGCCACGGGGAGGGCAGGACGTCAGCCACGTAGCTTTGCCAAGCCATCATCCCATCTCGCTCGCCTCTCTCTCATCCTCCTCGCCTATTTCTCTTTCAAACATGAACCACACGTGCCCACTGAATGGTTGCGTCTACGAACTGAGTTCCACCAGGTTCCACCGTGGTTCTGTTCATGATCAAATTTAAGTATATATGTATACGTGCGAATTTGGGTAGCGATTATTTTGTGCATTCACTATGCTTGCCTGATTCGTCTAGCCGGTGGTAGCAAAGGCACAAAGACGACGGGCGCCATGACTCTCTCTTATTGGCTTCATCGCATCGAAGTATGGCCGCAGTCGGCGTAATGTGAAACTGCTCTCTATTGTTTTCCAGAACCAAACTCCGAACACCCTTACACCCTAGAAGCATCATGGGGAGTACTCTCATTACTGAACCCATTTCTTGTACCCTCCTAACACCCTTCTTACACAGTCGTCGATGGAGCACTTTGTCATCAAAAGAATCAAAGTACATAAAATATTTTCCTTAATTCTTCTTAAATTGGGTTTACCTTTCTCTTTCTTCTTCCTTTATTTAATTTTCTCACTGTCACTTTAATCATGCCCACCATTTCCTTTTGTGTTTACTAAGTTTCTTTTTTTTTTGCCTTTCCTTAATTCTCAGTCTTTTCAGATCCTTTCGCTCCTTTCTCAAAAATATTTGTAGCTCTTAACGTTAAGGTTTTTTATGTCTTCGTCTTCTTCATCTTCCGAATGAAAACGTCAGTTGTGAGTAAGCGCTTGTCCTGTGAAGTCTTCCTCTGGTCCTTGACTTTCGCGCTTTTTATCTAGGCCTATAAATTATTTTTATCTATCTAGGCCAATAAATTATTTTGCAACAAGCATTAAAAACTGAAAAAAGAAACACAAAACAACAGCGATGTTTTAGGTTTTATTTTGTTCCTCAGCATAAGCTTCAGAAAAATCAAATGACGAACCCACGACAAAGCGAGTAGCCGGGGCTGACTTACGCTCTATAAACACGAAGGCCAAATTTGGTTTTGGTTTTGGTCTGACTTGTAAGTTGTTCACGCTCCGTGGCTTTTTAATGAGATTCGGGTAAAATTAGTTACAGATGGGCGAGCCTCGTCCACTTCTTGAGAAGATTGTTCTTTTCGGCAGAAACATTTAATCGCTTTCATCGCTTCGAGCAAGCTCTCGTTTCTGGTACTTCCTTCTCGCGAGTCGTCTTAAGCCAGTAATAAAAACTAATTTAAAAAAAAAGACGCCATGTTGACAGTCTTAATTGATTCACGGATTCATTTTAATTTGATGCGAGCTTCCAAACGTAAATTTAATTAACATAGATCTAGTATTACCGTGCGTCCGCGAGGAAACCAAACCCTGTTTTTTACACCGCAAAGAATAGACTATACTTCGCGGAGAACTCAAACTCCGTCGAAGCGTAGTCCCAGCCGTTCGAGCAAGATGCCAAAGTTTCAGCAACTAACGTTATCTTATTCAAAAGTTATAAGTGATTTTTTTTTTAAATTTTTAATGAGAAAATGGGGCTTGTTTTCGGTGTCCGGCGCCATAGAGCTCCATGTACTCGAGAGCTCCGTCGGCCGCCATTTTTCCATTGAAATTTTCAGAAAATCGCTTATAACTTTTGAATAAGATAACAGTTGGTGCCGAAAGTTTGGCACCTTGCTCGAACGGCTGGGGCTACGTTCTGACGGAGTTGGAGCTTTCCGCGATATCTAGTTTATTTTTGCGGTGCGAAAAACAGGGTTCGGTTTTCTCGCGGACGCCCGGTACATCATAGCACATGTAAGTACACGAATACACAGCACTGAGCACATACATAGATGGATATTAGTTGGCCAAAATTAAAGCGTCAAAACAAATCTCGCACATTCACTCATCCTGTGCAGCAGGTAAAGAACCGGCTCTAATAGACACTGAGCATGATGCTCAGCGTGCAGATTTCGAGCATAAATCTATTATTTTCGAAAATCGCTGGTTCTGGAGGTTTTCGTAGTGAACACGGGTATAGACCAGGAGCACTGACATGAGCTTGAAAGCTTATGGTCGCTTGTAAATTCGTGTACCGCGAGCATGTTTTCATACATCTCGAATCACGAATTACAAAAGGACAGTGTCCTCGGATTCAGAGTGATGTCTTGCTCGCCATTGTCGGATATCCTTCGGTAAATCGCAGACACTCTACGTGCTACAGCGAATAATAAACGCACCACTTTTGCGAAAATTGTCTTCTCTCCGGCTAAATGAACAATTCCACGTACACGGAGATTAATTACAAACTCAAATAAAAATAGAAAATGGATATGCATATATGCCCGATAACGTTGATGACCTAAAATATATTTTTAACCCCCCCCCCCTTTTTTCCCACCAAAAAAAAAATATATATATATATATTGTGCTTGGATAGTCTAGAAAAACCGGCAAATGACGGCCGGTTTTACATACAAACCGGCAACCGACCTTTTATAAAAAAAAGAAAAAAAAAAACGGTTGTGTTGGTCAAAAACGGGGCAGGTGGCAACCTTAGAGTTAATGCGGTTCGAAGTTTATACTTTCATAAAGCACGCGATTTTTGTATCTCTATTCATGGATTTCACCGGAACAGAAAGTGACACAGTATAGAGCGTACAAACAGTTGCCTGTTTTTCTCGTTATTCTCATAAATAAAACTGTGTAGCAGTCATCAGAGCTGCTGACCTGGAGGAATGTTCGTAGCCGAGGCACCAACTTGGATAATAATATTTAGTGTTGGATAGTAATATTTAACGATTTATACAGCTTGAAAAGCGTTGATGATTTGGTCGCACTGTGTATCCACCTCGAGACGCCGGTTGGGTCTAATACTAAGGTATATTAAGAGTTTCTAATCGAGTAATCGGTGACCTCTAATATATTAAATATTATGCTAACCCGTCTAATGTAGTAGCTGGTGGAATTATTCAAGTATTGCGAAATTGTAAATATTAAATTATACATTTCGGGACGCGAAGAATGCATGCAGGAACACTACGTTTGAATGAAGGCATTGCGTTGCATTTATGGGTTTGTTCGGTATACATTGAAATTCTATGGGCTGTGAGAGGATAGAAAGAAATATATGCACCCTTTTACTCACGTAAAGTTTCCGGCTACAAGTACAATCTAAGACTTAGTAAACAAAAAAGTGCGATGTTATTTCCCTAAAAATATGTTTTTCATTCAAATATTAAAAAGTTAACTTACAGAAAAAAAAAATGTGCGGTGCTTTACTGATTTCTTGTGTCCTCACTGCATTCAGTAGAAAACTATAGCAACCTGTAATACTGAACACAATCCACCACGAAGAAATATTCTCCAGCAAGAAGCTAAGCAGCAAAATATTATATGTAGAGTTTTTAGATAAGTTTATTCGTACTCTCCAAGCACATGCTGTCTGGTTAATGTCTTTCAAAGAGACACCAAATATGACAAGCTTAAAGACGTCTTACAGACAAGATTGGCTTTAAAACAAAAATAATTATACTTCATTCTTTCTCACGGCTATATTAAATAACTATTACATGGAGGCTACGAAGATGGTTCCTGTGACAACCCCTTAAAAGGTCCACTTTCGGTCAATTAATTAGTTAAGGAATCATCTGGCGATTATAATGCATTAGTCGATCAATCGGAAGGCCATTCAATTAATTTCACAGCTCTAGTTTATATGCAACTGGTAACCGCACAGAACAGCGCAAATGTGTATATTTTCGTTGTTCTGCGCAGCACAGCTGCCAGTTTGGTATAAACCGTAAAAATGAAATAAAAGAAACGTCGTGTTTTTTTATTATTTTGATCTTATTTTATTTTATTAAAAGAAAAAAAAATGACAGCACTGTTATTTTTATTTTTAGAAGTTTGACGTCTCCATTAAGTTGCTCGTTCGCCGAAGTTGCTTCGCGGTACAGAAATATCTTCAATATGCTATAATTCGTAAGGTTGGTCACAAAGAGATAAAACCTATTATTTAGTAAATTAAAATTTTACTGACAACATGCAAAGTTTTTTTGTTGTATTTTCAATAAAAATATATATATATGTATATATATATATATATATATATATATATATATATATATATATATATATATATATATTTGTTGTTGTTGTTGTTTTGAATAATAACGTTAGTAATTGCACCGCGGCGAACCTCAGTCACGGGTGTGACGTGACAATCATAGCGACCTAATTACATAAAATACACGAATTATCTCTCCAAATATTCGGCTTAACTGGCATTTCCAATCAGGGATTTTAAACCTGTTGTAAAAACGGGTTACAGCAGTTTTTACATTTCAGAAAACAGTTGACGAGTAGTGGAAAGCATGTCGGCTGGCAAATGTGGAGATTTTCTGCACTTCTTATATTGCTTAGTAGTTTCCGCGTAGCGGGCTTTAGAGAGTCTAAATTTGAAAAATAAATAGCGCGGAGTAGAATTGTTTTTCTGAACGCTTCCAGTTGCTATACCCCATTTTTACGACGGGCTACAAAATCTCTCATTAGATTACGGCTATGATGAATATTTTTGTAAGTTAATTACGGTTAACGGTGAAAAGGCGGAGAGCTTTCGAATTAAAGGAGGCAAGAAATAGTCCGCTTTATTTTGAAACTTTCGTACTGAGAAGCAGGCTTTTGACTTTCTACCCTCCTTCTTTTGGCTTACTGAACGATATGCGATAAGTAAAATCCCAGTCTAAAATCATTTATCCCAGCCCAAAATTCATTTCATTGTTTCAAGATTGAACAAATTATAGTCTATAAAAGTTAACTGGCACAAACCGCGCGCTGGGATGCTCGGAGGTGCCGATGCTCTAATAATGATAATAATAATAGTAATAATGATCATAATGATAATAATAATAATAATAATAATCTTTATTATCCCAAGAGCGAACTGTGTCTGGGGGCGTCGAGGCGAAACAGAGAGGCGAAAGCCCGTCGCAGGCCTAGCTAGCGCGAACATCGACGCTTTTACCATCAGCACCAAATTTCACTGCTTGGGTTAGTGTCTGGAATGAGCACTTTCCGCCACATTAGTAATTATGACAGCCTTTCGATTCTAAGAGAAAGACAGGAAACTGCGCATATCACTTGTTCACGCTAACTTTTAGCGCTCACGTTCCGCCTGCAACCGTGTGCTGTCCACAGGCAAAAGCTATTCTTATTATTAAGTTAAGGTTGGAGTACGTTGTCAGCGATAACGTGGAGCTGAATGAAGTTGCAAGGTACCCAGCGGGTCTCCCCCACCTCTTCCGTTCCAACAACGTTGGTTCCAACGGAGCGTAAAAGAGCGGATACCACCGCTGCGTCTCCGGGTCTCCGGCAAGACAACTTGTGCCATCTATCGATGGCAACGTCACCCACACGCTCCGAGTTGTTCCTGTTGGCCGCCGCATGTCGCATGCCGGCTACTCGAAAAAGAGCGCCATAGTAGCCATAGTAGCGATTGGGGTTTTGCTTCGTTTTTGTGGACGACGTCCTTTTGTAGACGGCGACGTGTTTACGTTCCGTGGCCCCGCAGCACTAAAGCTAAACCCTGAGGCCAGGGGCGGACGCAGGTATTTCTTGAGGGGGGGGGGTCGGGTCGGGTCGGGTCAGGTGTTGGTCAGCGTATCATATGTTTAAGACCCCCCCCCCCCTTCCCGTTTCCACGCCCTAAATTTTTACAAATGCAGAATTCAAGAGGGGGTCAGGACATCCGGACCCCCCCCCCCCCCCCTCTGAATCCGCCCCTGCCTGAGCAGTGGCGTCAGAAGGGGGGGTGGGGGGGCGGACCGCCTGTCTAGGACCGCCCCGGGTGCAGCGCTCAGGGTGGTGTCGCGGCGGGCCACGAAAGCGGGGGAGGGGGGAGTCGCGGCCGGCCGCGCGAGAGCGGGGTGGGGGGTCGCGGCAGGACACGCGGGAGCGGGAGGCGGGTGTCGCGGCGGGCTACCGCCCCGGGTTCCGCTGACCCTCGTGACGCCACTGTGCCTGAAACAAGGATTTAGACATGAATTTAGACCATAATCAAAACCCCGAGACAAAAGTTTCGGTTATGGATGTTTGCTCACCAGCTCGTCTGTATACTTTCTCTTTCCGCATCAAATGGGGGCGGGGGTTGGTTAGACCAGTGTTGGGTAAAGTACATCTAAGAAGAACTTGAAGTAAAGTACAAAATAGATTAGAGGTTATGTACTTAAAGTAAAGTAGTTAAAGTACACCGGGCGCAATGTACTTGGAAGTAAAGTACTATACGTATGAAGTACTTTCAACGTAAAGTAAAAGTACTTCTAACACAATCTTTCATGATGCCCTTCGATTTTTTTTTCGTTTTTAATTGGTAGGCATTGCTCCAGGGGTAATCGGGGGAGCATCAGTTATTTTCGGAAATGGCAGCGAATATTGGATAAAGTCAAGTGGCCACAGAGTAGTTGTTTTACTCTCGCTGACGAACTAATTAGCACAAGTCAACTTATAAGGCACTTATTTGTATCGGTCTCATAGCCACCATTACTTCACTCAGGGAAATGACTGGATGACGTCTCGAAAGTCGATAGCGCCTTTTCACATGACGATACGCCATTTTTGTTTTTTGTTTTTTGTTAGAGGCTGGACTCAACCTTACTGGGAAAGCCAAGGACATGAGCATGTTATCCTTGAAAGAGCTTAATTTCACCGAGACCAAATTTGGCAATGTACTTTGAAGTCGGGAGTTGTACTTGCTTCAAAAAGTACCAGAAAAAATACTTTAGGTAAAGTACAAGTACATACTCAGAGAATGTACTTCAAGTGAAGTTCAAGTATTCTAAACCTCCTTGAAGTAGTACTTTAAGTACAATGTAGTAAAGTACTTCCCGACACTCGGTTAGACAAACCCATCCAAACACAACCAAAAGCAAACACCCTCCTCTTACCCTTATTTCTTCTTTCTCTTTTAACATTCTGCTCCGCCGCCGTCAAGTCAGTTCAGTAGCTCATTCGAGTTCAGTTCACGCGCCTCTCTTAGTTCTTTGTTTATCTTTCCTTTTTCTTTCAACCTTACACAGATAGAGTGTTAATAAGCAATTCTTCACCAAGAGTGTATCAGACGTAGAAAAAATTGTGAGCAGCAGCAGAGGCTTTATTCTCGACGTTTCGAGAAGAGCCTGCTCTTTTTCAAGTGATAAGAAATATAAGAAAAATTATAAGAAATATAAGAATAAGATAAGAAACACGAACTGGCGCGGGCGCCACTGCATCGCCGCGGTCAAGTTCAATCGCAGCGCCTCGCTGTTCAATGTTTGAAGCAAAGTCCCTTTCGCCTTCGTTTTGCAACTTTAGCTGGCCACCTGGGCAGCGACCTGGGCCGCCTCTCTTCTGCGTGGGGCAGTGAGTGCGATATGCTGCTTGTGTTTGTCACGTGAGTGTTCGTGCTGCCGGTACCGGTACAAAGACTTGCGTCCATCTTTAGGCATTGTGCCCCTCTGCCTTCGTTCAAGTAACCTTAGACTAGAAGGCGGTCTGACTCAATAAAGAGATCACAGCGCCAGCTGTCATCGAAACAAGCGAGATCAGACACGCGTAGGGGCTCCTCCTATCGTTTCGTCGAAACTCGTTTCGTGGAATTACGTTTCGTGGACAACTCTTCATGGACACACCTTTCATGGACACGTTTCGTCGACACGAACGTTTCATCGACACTCGTTACGCAAACTGCACGTTGTAGGGACATTTCGTCAGGCGTGTATCACGGGTACGAGTTAATTAACTCCTTTTTCCGCCTGCGTTCACGCCCCCCTTTCCTCCGCCTGCGTTCACGCTGCTTCGCGGCGACAATCTTATGCAACTTATTAAAAAAAAAGTTAATTTGCGTTGTTGATGAAATGATTTGTCGATGAAACAATCTGTCGATGAAAAGTAGTTCGATGAACTGATGCCACCGCACGCGTAGCACCGCTTAATTAAAGGAGCAAGTTGTCATTTGTGTGTGCACTTTCTTCTTTTTTAAATCTTTTTTATGCGGTTAGTTTTAGACAAGACGGCACAGTCATGCTTTCTTCGTACTGTACGGGCAGAGCTTGCAAAGTGTCGGCGCCACTCTAGCCTGGCCCTCTCTGAAATTTGCCTCCTCTCGAATTCTGCTTCCCAAGGCTTCAGACCGTGAGTACGCCACTGAATCTTCAATTGCGAACCGTCAATGCGAAATGTGCAGACGGCTCGAATATTTCCACACGGAAGTTGTATATTGTGTAAGAAGGATACATATTGGAAGACATTGACAGCCTTGGCCATTATATGGCAACGAAAATGACACTGACGTCGGGAGCGCAGCAGTAGAGGATCTTCAACGAGGAACCACCCAGAAACCCGAGAAATCTGGTACGCACCAATTTCAGTTTTTAAGTACGTATTTTCATTTCATTTCTTAGATTCGAAGAGCGCCAGAAAACAAGGACAACAGAAGGAATAGGCGAAACGATGCGCTTATTCTATTCCTTCTGTGGTCCTTGTTTTCTGGCGCTCTTCGAATCTAAGATGTACCAACTTGCCTAACTCCAGATTCTTCATTTCATTTCATTTATTATTCCCTCAGGGCCCGAATATTGTGTGTGTATCTGTGTATGCGTGTGTATGCGGGGGGGGGGGGGGGGACGGTTCACCGATATCACGCTTTTCTCGACAAAGCGTGCTAAAGCTCGGCGAAAGGTAGTTTACATTTTACAGCAAAGCTCGTTGGTCGATTTTTTCGTGTCGGCGTCCTTACAAAAAAAAAAAAAATCTTCAGCGATTGAAGCGAAAAGTGCATACATCACGCATTCAACATGCAGCACAGCATTCGTTTCAATAAAGGACAAGCACAAAACAAGCGTCCGAACCACACAGTCACACAGTCGATGATAAGGCGCTCCAGATAACAATGCGAAGCACGTAGCGCTCACCGCATACGTTTCCTGGTAAAGTAAATATTACTTTTGCGCAAGCTGCCGCGGCGACGGCAGGTTGCGACGTGGGGAGTGACGTCACTAGCTTTTATAAAAGATGAACCCGCCTATACTCCGTTTCACCTTACATCCGGACGCAGCGGACGCTACGAGCTATCCTAGCCAATCCTGCTCTTTGGACGTGGCCCGTGATACGCTTTACGCGCGTCGCTGCATCCCCTCTCCAAGGTCACGTGACACTCACACGGCCCTGGATTGGCTCCGATGTCTCGTAACATCCGCTGCGCTTGGACGTAAGGTAAAGCCGAATATATATTTCATCGTGCGTACACGATTGACTATTTCTTCCCCCAATTTCACTTCAACACAACTACTACTACTGTGGCTAGCGTTACGTCCGAACGAAGCACTGAAACGCGTAAACCTAACCCTCCCCCCGCCCTCCTCTCTCTCTCCCCCGTGAACCTAGGGAAGGCGAAGATTTGGACGTAACTTGGGTTACGTCGGCCGTAACGCTAGACACTTCGATATATATATATATATATATATATATATATATATATATATATATATTTCTTTTTTTTTTGCCATTGCTGTTGCAGCATTGCTATGGGTTGGCCACGCATAGTTCGGACTCCCGAGGAGCAGCGTGAATACGAGGAGCGGCAATGGGAAAGAAACGGCAATACGACCAGCGGCGGCATTTGGTGTAGTGCAGTGGGCAGTCGTTGCAGGTGATACCACAGCTTCGCTGGCCAACCACGTTCACAACGTAAATTAAAGCCCCAACTTTAAAAAAAACAGAAAAAAAACACGTTTATTTTGTTTTTGCGTGGTTTTAAAGGGACCTCTATCAGTTCCTAAGTGCAGACTTTCTTGACTCCGTGACCTGCGTGGTCAATTCAACTGCACGTGTTTTGGCTCTCTCAAACAATTCCACTTTATTGATGCTTTGTTGCCTTGCCAGAAAATCAGGTGTCGTGCTCTAGCAAAGAAATGTTAAGGCCCCTTTCTGGTTTGTTTTTCAGCATTGTTTTTCGTAGGAACTACTCGAGGCCAAACCCTTCAGCGTTGGAAATGGCGATGATGAGCTTCTCCCTCAGAACGTCCTTGCTCTTGTACTTGGGCAGCACAAGCTGGTTGAAGCACGTGTGGGACACGGGCAGCCTGAGTGAAAACGTGGGTACGAGCTCTAGTTGCGGCTACGTTTTGAGCATAAACTCTTGGGACTTAGCTTTCAACAGATAGCCATGTTCATGCATTTATTCTTCCCTTCTGTCTTCTACCTTCAAATACCACTCGTTCAAGAAGTATATCTTATAGGTGCAAGACGCTGCCATATGCATAAACAAAGTGTCAAAGCTTGGCAGTTCTTTTTTTTTATCTATGGCTAGATCTTTGTTTAGAAAAGAGCAAGAGCTAAGTTGACCCTCGTCGCTTTTAGTTGAGTGTGTGCTAGAGTTTAACTGCTTGCACACTATCGATGCGTGATTTCTTGTACAAGCTGGTGGATCAGTTTGGCTATTCAACAGTTGAATATCAGTACCTGTAGTGGCGTAGTTATAGCACTCTTGCGAGACAGCACATCAAAGCGTCACTGTCTGTCACTAAGCAGTATTTTTTCCCCGCATAAGTTTTTATAAATTTAATTTATAAATTAGAATCCGTATGCTTATTTTGATTATGCATACTTCAACTAATTATTGTAGCAATCATACTTGTGTTGTTGCCATGTTGGTTGTATTGTTGTTTGATCTAGGCAGACATACATCTGTACACAAGACTAGGTAGTCAACCGATACTTACATGTCTGTGTTGTTGTTTAGGGAAGATATTTTGAAGGTCATCTCGCCCATCCCTCCTACGGGGACGCGATCGCTTCCAGTGGCAAATCGTAGAAACTGTTTCTGTACTTCAGGGCTGAACGATATTACTATGTCCCAAAAATCTCTGAAAGAGATATGTGCACATTTAAATGTTAGGTTTTGTTTATTAGTGACAAGCACCGTATTCCTCAAAAACATTTTGCAAAGCGAACTGCTTTCCAAGTAGTGATTCAACACTGCTGTTACAGCCCGGTTAGCTTTAATATGTTCTGATAACAGAAATGAGAATACCTGATGATTGGTTCATTCTCGTCAAAGTTATCATATATTGTCACTTTTCGGAGTTCTTCTAAATCCAGCTTCGGACAGCCGCAAACAAGCATTTCAACCTCCTCCGGCCGAAGCATCTGTAGGATGGAACAGCAAGACCTTATTCCTTTGGAATCATATAGCCCACTGAACTCGGATCTGGAACACTTCATATGAAAATGTCCCACTCGGTACACATCGCATGATTGCAGACAGTTCGACTGTGAGGCTCTGCGAGGTTAATTGAATGTCGATTTGAAGACTAGGTTCCAGTGAGATAGAGAGAGCTGCTCGTATCTGTTTTAGCTGTTTGAGCAAGTCTTATGCTCTTTATGTCTCTGATTTTTTATATATAAAGCTCTAACCCACTTAGCTGTTATCTTCAGTCTAGTTTAATAAGACGCTCCTCTTCCCTGCGCTCCGTGCGTGACAAAGGTTGCTTGCACTCCGTCCTTCTAGAGTCATTAATTTTGGGTCAGCTTTGAGTCATTTCCAATAAGTTATTACTGACGATATCTGCATCTGTTCTCATACATAATGTGTTCATCCTTAACATTTTATTAGCTACCTCATTGTCTCCAAAGTAATATGCCGGACTACAGGCCCCCGTTTGAGGGTTCCGATCCCGGTCAAGGTGCCAGAAGTTCACGGAGGCTTACTGAAACATAGGCATTGTGTGGCACAGATTTTGGCTGACTTCTAGAAAATACCGGGGTATAGGAAGCATTCACTGGAGGCCATAGCTGTGTGCGCGACAGCTGAGCGCGTGCTAATGTTGAGCTTCCACAGTTCTTCTGCAACGTGCATTGCACACCATCAAGATGGCAGATCTTAGCAGCCTAAGAATGTGAGCTCGTTCTGAGCATGCGCTCTAAACACTGCCCTCACATATGGCGTCCAGTGAATACCCCTTGTAGTCAACATTTACCCCAGAATTTCGCTGGTGTGCGCCAGACGTCCAAATGAATAATAACTTATTTGGCGCGCAAGCCCCTAGCATTCAGATTTCTGTACACTCTATTAACCCTTTTACGGCCCTTTGAACCGGTCGTTAACGCTTATTAACCCTCTTACGGTGTACGGGGGCGATTAGACATTTGAAAGTGCCCGCCTAAACGCGAACCTACACGCACCACGGGAGGTGTTGCGAGTTGTAATGTATTTGGCGAGTCATAAACATTATATTCACACAGTGTTTCGCTTTGTTAAGGCTATATATTGTTTAAAAAAATGCTTCGGGAACGCGACACGCAAGGTCGCTTCGCATGTCGTCTGCTCTGGCGGTAATAGCAATTGCAGCGCCGGCTTTTTCGATTCAGACTTTTAACGCTTCGCAGAATTTAATTCGCAGGATGAGAGCATACCATCTGATCGAGAAGCTCTGTAAATTATCTCCGGTTTGGAATTTGAAACCACCCAAAATGGCGGGGAAGCGAACGCGCCAAAAGGGGAACGCGCCAAAATGAAACCGAATGTAAGAAAGGTTACGACTTTTCGCCTTCAATATTTCCCTTTCATGCTTCTAAACCTGAACAGCTTGCAAGCACTTTACGTGTTCCCACTAGATAGTTAAGAAAACCATATATGCATTGACCATTTCTTTATACTATTCATTTAGAAATGAAACCCGACCACTAATAAACATTGCTCGGGGAAAAAAACAAGAAAACGAACGTCAAAGGGTTTAGGGCGACACATACACAACAGTGTTCATAGTTTTTTTTTTTTTTTTATGAAATACGGAGTGTAGAACGACTTACAATGAGGGCATTTGATGCACAGACGCTGTGGAACCCCAAGTAAAAAGCTTTGAAGGGCTGAGCAATTGCCTTGTTCAAAACAAGGTCCACGTACAGCTCGACGTATTCTAATTAGGAAAAATAAGAGAACGTATCATGTAGAAATGCAGGTAATCATTCATAGCATTATTCTTCCCAATTATTAATGATCTCTGAAAGTTAAAATATTTAGGCATTCAAATATTTGTAAGGACAATCGTAATAATGTAGAGTAAAACCAGTTATAAGAGCATGGAAACATGTGTTTCACTCTTGTTTAGGTTCTTATAAGTTCGTTGCGATACCTTGAGTGCAAATACCTTAAGCTGTCGTAAGTAGTGTATTCATTCACGAAACACAAAGGGCAGAGTTGTTTCTGCTAGTGTTAGAATAGTCTTCTCGCCAAACATGCTCTCTCCCAGTAGGTTGATTTCACAAGGTGCGAAAACTGATGATATGGGAGCGGAAGCAAATTTCTTAATTCTATGAAATAAGTGGCAGAAGACATGTTGAAAATGAGAAGACAGACTGCCTTACCATTTCTGTTTTCGCTCGTCACTGGAATGTCCTCACCACCCACTTTTAAAGTGTGTGTTTTTACTTCCCCAAACTCTTCAACGGAGACCTTGACATAAACAGAGCATGTAACAGGTTATATGCCAGATTGGCCAAACAAAGGTAGATTAACTATTTCACGAAGATTGTAGACAGCCCCTGATCAACTTGCCTGGAAGTTCATGCAGAAGTCTTCTTCTACATTTCCTTCATATGTCAGAAGCTCCTTCAAGCCTACTGCAACATCCTACAAATACAATTAATACGATATAACATATATAGGGTCATAAAATTAACGCCAACTCCTTCTATGCTTGACTGTACCAAAGTCAACAGTTTTGTTGCTCATCAGTTATGTCGTTGTCTCTAAAGGCCCGTTCACACACTTGCAACCGTGGAGGACTGACTGAAGGCTGGTTCACACACTTGCATGAGTCCGACCGAGTGCGACTGCAACGGCTTGCGACGTTAATAATATTACGGGTTGCTATGACATCGGGGTTTTAAGCCGCTTACAACCTCCCCGTTGTCATAGCAACCCGTAAAAGGATTAACCTCGCAAGCCGTTGCAGTCGCACTCGGTCGGACTCACGCAAGTGTGTGAACCAACCTTGAGACAACACCGGTTTTTAAGCCTCTTGCGACGGCTTAGGACCGGGTGCGCTGCTGCGGAGCTGGTCCTACGCCGTCGCAAGAGGCTTAAAACCGGTCTTGTCTCAGTCGGCCCTACTCGGTTACAAGTGTGTGAACGGGGTTTAAAGGGCGATTCACACACTTGCGTCGAGTCCGACAGAGTGCAATTGTAACGGCTTGCGGCGTACGGTTGCTACAGCAACAGCTGCGTCGGCTCCAACAAAACGGATAAAATCCGGTTTGGTTGGAGCCGACGCAGCTGTTGCCATAGCAACCGTACGTCGCTGTTGCAGTCGCACTCGGTCTGAATCACGCAAGTGTGTGAACCAACGTTTAGAATAACTTATTCACCAGTCATGTCGCTGTCACCAGCGCATGTTGCTGCCACTAAGAATTTCAAAAGGGCATTTTCAGATCTAGTTTCGTACTTCTTAACTGCTGAGCACCGTACATTTTGATAATTTCGTCGAGCGCGGCACAACGAGGACTTCGACTGTTGCAAACTGTTTGGTTACTCAAACATTTGATACGTTTGTGAAGACATTTTTCTTGTTTTATCATTTAAAGCAGAAATATTGCTGTGCTTGCAGTGTGCAGATGAACAAAGTCACGGGATTATATCACCCATCACTGCCCCTTCCCTTATCCCCCTGCCTACCCTGTGGCCCCCCGGCAAGAAAACAGGAGTTCAATAAGCGTATTAGGATGATGGTTTTTAAACGCCATCTTCTGGTGATCTTGATTCTGGTGGTTGCGACCCACTGTGGAAATATGGCGTAATGTTCACATGGAAGCACATTTAAACAAGTGAAATAAAACGGGGGCAGTCTCAGCTACAACTGTGTATTTTATTACCTGGAGACTAGCATAAATAAATCATCTAATAATCCCATTTTTATGTATAGCCGCCTATGTTTATTGACAACTGATTAAAATGTGGTAAACTTCGCTCACAAACGTGTGGGAACACGCCGACTGCGGACAAGATCTCTTGTCGTAATAAGCATGCTACTCCCCATGTGCAACGTTTATTGTGATAACTCAAGTAAGTCATTAAAGTAATTGTAAATTACTCTATAGAATAAGTAGGGGCTCATAATGTTAGCTTGGACTGCTGCCTCTTCAACAGTTTTGGTAAATCTAAGATGATAAATAATTAATGTGTACAACTGAGGTTGGAAAAACAACACAAATATTAATTGCGCGGAGTGTTTTGTATTTCTTTCATATTGCAGTTTATTTATTCTTGAGGCTTTTCTTGTCTTTCAAGTTTCGTGGAACTTGGTTACCATATTCACAGCTGAATAAAGCATCGGCACCGTCCCCCTCTTTACCCAACCGGTCAAACGAGTTAACCTACGTCACAGAGAAGAAAGACATCCATGATATTGTAGACTTGTAGAGAATTATAAGGCAATATACACTAGACACCTTGTTTACACTTACCGGCATCACTTCAGCCAGGTCATCAGTTGTGAACTTGCAGATGCCTACATTTGCATTCTCAATGTTATGAGGAACTACGGGGGGGTTCAGAAGCTTTTTGTAGCAGGCCGTGGGGAAATGTAAGTCCAGGATGATGGAATTGTATACGGCCAGTCCCATGAGGTGAGAACGGTTCAGGAACTTTGTTATTTGAAATACACTTCGATTCATTTTCTTAGAAATATAAATTGACACCGTGGCTAATTAGAGAGGTCACGGCATACAAATTCAAACGTTTGACTATTCGATTTGAAGTTTTTCGCATGCTATTTAATGTCCCGGGTGTTTCAGCTAACATGTGCCAAGACTTAAAAAAAAAAAACGCTATGCTGGATCACTGCAGTATTGTTAGGTCCTATTGAGGAAGTAAATATATTTCTTGCGATGTGCAAAACTGGCTAATGAACACAGATTAATTGGCAAACGTTTTGCGTATTAATTTGTGCGAAAACGCTTCTATACAAAAAGTTGTAGAGCGTGTTGAGAAACATGCCATCGTGTCCTTTTCATAAAGGTATAACCTTTGTGTGTCTAATTTTGTCGATTTTTTAGGAAAGCTCGAAAATCTCGCGCGAGGTTTAACAAAATCCCACGGGACACCCGCCAGCCAGATGAGATGTCACTGTCCTTAGTCACGTGGATACCTTTTTCTTTTCAAAAGCTTCCAAGATTTAAAAAGCTTTCTTTCAAGCTCGAAATAATTCGACACACGAATGCTACTTTGATAGAACCGACAATATGGAATGTTTCTCAATACGCTCTACAACTTCTGAATTGAACGATTTGCGCACAAATAAGTATTTAAAAAGTTAGATAATTAATATAAGTTGATTAATCAGTTTGGCCAGCGCAAAAAAACAAATATTGATTTGCTCAATAGGATTGTCAACAATACTGGGTTGGTTCGACACGCGTAGCTGAACCAGCTTTTCTAGGTCTTGTCACAAGTTAGCTAAAACACTCATCAAGCTTCAAAAGTTTCGGGGTTATACAATTTTTTTTACACAATTATTATTTCGGGGCCAGGCAACCATGACTTAACTTACATAATCGGCCTAGCCCACGGAACACTCTCGCTACAATCCTCCCTTGTTGTCTTTCTGCAACCGAACTTGCTTGCCTTAGTACAATTTGTTGAGCGATTTCCATGGAGAAGGAAAGCGGAGAAGTTGAGAAAGCGAGGGACACTGGCAGCTGACGTCACATACGTTTAAGACATAGCCGCCTCACTTTGTGGGTGGAGCCGATGAATCGGCAGGTAAATCTATTCTGTTCGTGAAACTAATGCTTTGTTCACAATTTTACTAAATGCGATTGATTCTGTTCCGACATAGTTATCTAAAGTGTTATTTTCTGCGTAGCATGACCCTCTCAATTAGTCCTCGAATATCGTCACAAAATGTGTCTAATATTCTTACGATATACAAGTGGATCTGCTCGACATCCTCTATCAAAGTGTGCTCCGTGAGCTAGCTCATATAAGGCCAGCCCTGGAATCACAACGGAGAGTCCATTTCGAGAGAGTATCACTAAGCCCTCGTTAACGTTATTCAAGGTTTCGGTGCTTCAAGCAAGTTTTGCGCTCTCATGTGGCTTCCACCTGTCACCGATTTTGGTGTCACAATGCACTATCTGAAACTCTGCGTTTTTTCAAAGGATATAACTCCTATCAGGTTGTACTCCCTGAGGTTTCCCAGTTGTGTGGTGCTGAACCAGTAACATCTTGCCTTATTATGGTACACAAACATCCCTGCATAAAAAAGAAAAGAAGTCAGAAACCACTGCAAAATAAATTTGCGAGGACAGTCATACCATAGTCGGGACTAAATATCTGTCGTATGAGCAGGAGGAACCATTCCTTCGTAAGACCGCCCATATCGAGACCAGGCTCACCAACAAAGGTGACCTTCAGCTTTTTCTTCAGGTCTGTCTGCTTCCGAGCAATCTGAAATACATCACGGAACCCCTCACTAATTATCTTGCAGCATTCAAGTGTTTGCATTGTTGGTTCCTTTCTGACTCCTGAACAGTGAAACGATACGTACGTAGTAAAACATTGTAGAATTTACGTACCTCATTAAGCGAGTCAGATACAAGATATGATCGTCGAACATTTAGATTGAGAAAGAAGACATCGATGTCAGGAGCTTGGTGGTGGAGGGCTCGATTCAGAAGACTGCGCTGTAAATAGAAAATTGGTGTTCAAGTAATAATCGATCTACAACTTTGTTTATGTTACTAATTTCCTGTCCTAAACGCACTTACAAGAACTAGGTAATCTTGGTAATGAAGTGGGTTTTCATTTAAAAGGGATACTAGAAATTAGGTGCATAAAAACCACATCGAACTTGTACGGTGGCGGTGGCACTGCCTTGGGCTATTTTATTTAGAAGAGTGAGCTACATCCTACAACCCCATTTTAGGGGTCTTCACTATCCTCTCGCACCAACGGCGGTACAAAAAATCAACCGTTGGTGCCACAGTGCAACTGTATCTGAGAAGCTTTAAAGAGGAATACCGCAATCTGTGCGTGTGCAGTGTTCGAATTTGCTCGTGAAAGCATATAAAACCTTGAAGACGTCCTTACCCTAGCATTCAGTATCATCTGTTGTTCAGAGTCTCGTTGGAGAATAGACTTCTTAGCTACAATGCTGAGTATGAAAGGGTACTGGCAGTAGGAGAACCTGCATAAATGACAATACATTGGGCCTTTATGTCCGTCACAATCATTGTTAGAGTGGGATAAGGGCTCCCACTAGCATACTGGTATTGCGGCCGCTGAAATGATATTCTTCACTTCTGCTTCAGTGCGCACACTATATTCGTCCTTCACACATGAAAAAGTTGGAAGGTAAGCGTAGAAACCAGCATTTTTCAATTTGAGTTTATACAAAGACAATATAATTCAAGACCTCATTTTAATAAGATTTAAAAAAATGGTTTTGAAGCTTTATTTTAGAACTTTGTATTAGAATATAATTTCTAACTTCTTCAATATCTAGTTAAGTAAACTCTTAGGTGTTTTGACATGTTTGGGCGATATTCAATCATATTCTAATTATTTCCATTTTTGTACTATTTTTATGACTACACTGCCTTTCGTCAGTGTCCTGCTAAAAATCAAGTTCGTGGTAGTTACAATTTCAAACCCCATTGAACTGCAAAGTACACGATGACTTACTTTGAGTGCTTGCCGGGGGATTGCCACCTGTAGTATTCAGACATAAGGTCGATGTGGTCCAAGGCACTATTGTAAAAGTCTGTGTAGTTCAAAATGTTTGGAGTCTTTTTATTGTTGGCTGCATCTGGTGGGACAAAGAATGTTAATGAACTAGGTTTATTTTGTCAGCCCTAACAGTCAAGCTGTACCATTGGGCAAAACAAGAGCCGTGTAATTTAAAAAATAATATCCACGTGCTCCAGTGCGTACGAGCCGCATTGAATACAAGCATCATATTCACCGCATTTAAAGCTAAACTTTCTTGACTTCATGGAACGGCTATAGGAGCTTCATTTAAAAGTTTAACCTCTGATCATTAACTAAAAAATAATGCAGATACTATGTGTATTGCTGCCAATACAATTTAGCAAAATGCTTGTAAATTTTGCGCCACCAAACAGTCTTGACTCACTTATTAGTGCCAGAACTCGAGTAGCACATGGAATCCACCACCGGCTCTTGCTTATGGATGGTAGTTTGTGACCGTTGGCTGGAGGGAATTCCCGTATGGTGATGAATTGGAGCAGGCGTTTGACCAGGCCTCGAAGCCTGTCTGCTGGAGAACTGTAAGGTTCCTAGTAAGTTCCTGGAGGTTTTACTATTTTGGAACTAAATTTTTCAACAAGCCATGAAGATGTTGAGACTCCGCTTTCTATCATGGTGCAGATAAGAGCTAAACTCGATAAGCCTAGAATTATATACAATGCCATAGTTGCAATTTGTTATCCTGCTCTAAATTAACGTATTCGAAAAGTTAGCTTAACTCTTTTGTATTATTTGAAGGTGATTCAATTAAAAGTCTGGTAGCATAATTAACAAATCCGTCCAAAACGCTGTAAGACCTACCACATAGCCGTTCGTCATCTCATCCCTTGGAGGTTAAGACAAAATGTCGCAACTGATCGGGCTTTCCTGCGGTAACCTAGTTGCTTGGCAACTAACAATTATTTATTATCTTCTTATGTACTAAAAATAATAATATATTTTATAGTAAATGAAATAACAATGTCGTACTTGGAAAACCAGTGGATGAGAAGTTGATGGTCAGCACTTTTGAGTGACACCACTCTCCTCAGAAGGTGAGCAAACACTGTGTATGAAGACTGGCTGCTAAAGATAGGGTTCTAGAAAAAAAGAAACGGTGGTTAGCAACAAAAATATTGACATTGTCACGTAAATTGTCACGTTTGCTTGAGGACTAAACAAAACCAAAAATAGAAGTGATCAGTGACAGCTTGGCCTCCTTTCTTGCTCTCGCGTTAATAAACTTGAATGCCTACATATACCAAATAAATTAAGTAAATACTGACACTTACTTGCAGAAGGATATAAACGGCGCGTGTATCATCTTTAGATTTCAGTCTGGCGAGGAAAAAAAGTGAAAAGGCGTCACTCCATTATTTAAGTACAATCACAGTTTCCAAGTGAAAGGAACAAACGTCAAAGGTAAAACTTGCCGGATATCAGTAGCAAGCAGGGAGTTGATAATGCCTTTTAGAACGGCTTTGCTCACGTATGTTGGCTGAAACGAAGAAATGTCAAACAATAGGGCTTATTAACATGCACAGGTGCGCTTATTAGCAACAACGCTAGTATACACCCAGAGGAATCACAAAAGCAATACGTTGGACAGTTTACTTCACGAGGAAAACAGAAATGCATTTAACACTTGTTTTCTATAGTCCGTTGCAACCTAAGAACGAAGGGCGAGGGTAAGACGGGCCGGGGAGGAGGAAGCAGACGGAACGCTAAAGAGAGAAAGAGGTTTCCCCCTCTCTTCTCCAGCGTTCCGTCCGCTTCCTCCTCCCCGGCCCGTCTTACCCTCGCCCTTCGTTCTAGGTTGCAACGGACTATAGTTGGATAGCTCTCCTAGGCCATTGCTGCCGCGGAGGCAAGAAAGTGCTACAGGAGATGTTCAAGTTAAAGCAAATTCTTACCAGTTCCTCAAGCATGTCATACACAGCATGCAGCAACTCATTCTTTATTTCTGGGTCCTCAAGTTTTGCATCATCTTGCCGCGGGTTCTCCTAAAAATTGACGGGTTCGCGAGTATGCAATCAATTATTGATGAAATGTCGCGAAATTGTAGCGTTCGGCCCTCGCGGGCCGTGGATGATCTTACCTTGAAAAGTGCGTTGAGTTCGATGAGTGAACTGAATGTTTGCTCGTAAAATTCTTGAATTTTTGAGAAGCTGCTGGAGGCACGTCCTTCCTCGACAATTTCCCTGCACCAGTGTACAATCACTAAATCGGGGTACACAGCTGAATGCTTTCACAAGACACGGACTGTGGCGGTGGTATAGCTAGCTGAGTTATATCATATATGTATGCTTGGTAAGAGGACAAGAGAGTAGGAACACGCTGATCGAAGAAAATATAGAGTATCATAGATGTAAAACTGACCGGCGCAATTCACGCAGGAGAATGATGCGGAGCAAAATCCTGCCCCTGGTCAGGAGTTACAAAGGTACAAAAGCCTAGGGTGCCTTCATGTGCGCTTTCCTTATGGTGATGACATCTAAACATTTTGTTTTGAACACTTTTTTTTTTCTGAAGCACGTGAAAGAGCGTAACGCCAACTGTGCTACGGCGACTTTTTTTTTTCGTCGATTTCTTTTTGTTTTTTTTTTGTGAGCGCGTGCTGTTGGCGTCGAGTACCACACACAGGGCTGCCAACACGGAAAGTCAGAACTCACAGAATTCATCTAAAAAAAAACTAAAAAAAAACATAAACTCATTCGCTTAAAGATGACTTAAGTCAAGATCGGCGAGAGTAAATCACCTTTTTATAATTATAATAAACACATTTTCCAACCAACCAGAATTTCCCTAGCTAACGCCTGAAATTTCTCTATTTCTGCCAAAATTTCCCTCGCTTGCCAAAATAATTACATAATACTAAATATTCGTTTTTTTTTTAATGACTTCCATTTTTACGATGAGAGATATATATTATGTAGCCTTTACGCCTCGCATAGGTTTCGCAAAAATGAGCTCATCGGGCCAAAACCGCGGCCAAAACAAATCTGGCGAGGGGAAGTGTTACCGGGAAATTCAAACTGACGAATGAAACCCTATCTTCACCTTAGATGTTATGCACGCCATCAGAACATGGTACTGCATAATAAGTTCAATGGCACATTTTATAATACTTAGCCCAAAACAAAAGGTGTGGCACAAGCGAGAGTTCTGGAACTCGAACACAGGGAAACCGATACACAGTAACTACCATTTCGTGCACGGCACTTCACGAAATATTATTAGTCAGGGAAAGTCTGCATCTCCAGACATCGCAGTAGTTCTTCTTGTACTGAGGCTTTCTTTTTGGAGAAGGCACGTGGTGCTGTCAGAAGCTTTCACTTGACTGATCAATTCCTCCATAGCTTTCACGGGGGCAGAGAAAACGGATGAAAATTGATTTTGCCGAAACAAGTTGCCCGAGTGTTCCTCAGTGTTTTCAGATGGTCGCACAACAAACCGCCAAACGGCTGGAAGGAATAGCCTAAATGTAGCCAAAGCCGCTGAAATTCGATGTTATCTCGAAATAAAACCATAATTGACCTATAAAATTCTAGATATATATGGTGCCCGAAATTTCCGTCAAACTAGCAAGATTTTTTCTTATTACCACATAGACCTGAATATTACCTTGATCTGGGAAATTTCCCTCGGGTTGGCAGCCCTGACTACAAAGGATGGCATCTACTCCACTGATCTCTATTCTAGTAGGTTGGATCGCGGACCGCGGCCTCGGCAGCTGGGGTCAGCGTTGCTGGGGCCGAGTGTCGCCACAGGCGGCCATTGACACCACCGAAAGCATGGGACTTTATGGGAAAAACGAGAAAAAGTGCCGTTTCCTTCGTTTATAAGCTCTTGTCGGCACTGAAACGTTTTGGCTGCTTTTCGGGAAGCCTGTGAAATAGCCATGTCTATAAACATTAAAACTGACAGCCCTCACAGTTCTTATAAATAAATGTTTTGTGGTCGAGATTGACTCCGCTGGGCGAGAAATGTAGTGCAGCTCAATGAGACGAAAGTTACCTAGAGTTACGGCGAAGTCGGTGGCGGTTTCGACAAGTTGGGTTTAGCACGCGACAAGCTTGAGGGCTTTGCTACGCAGAATTCGCTCACCCCGGAAAGCCGCTGTCAACATCCATGGAACTTTTTCGACATTCATCAACTTCTGGGCTTCCCCGAGGACGGTATTATTGACGGCAAGTTCCTTTGTTTACTTCACTACGAAAGCAAGTTTGCCAGCTCAGCCGTGTGTGCTACGGCACGTTTGATTTTTTTAATTGGCATTCGAACACTTGACAAATACCGAGTCGACCACCTAACACCCGATATAATCATCGCATCACATCATAATATACTCACCTTCAAGCACAGCATACAAGCTTTAATATTCCTACATTTTTGTGTTTCTCCCATAGACTTGCGTGTATTGCCTGGTGTCAAGTAATGACCGCCGGTGGAGCCACCGGTGGGTTCGAGATCCGCGATTCAGCCTACTATACAATAGAGGTCAGTGCATCACCCTAAACAGAAGGACATTGAGGCACCCTAGAAAAACCGACATTGCTGTACTCGGCATCAACCTTTTTTTTTTTTTCTGCTACGTTGTCAGGGTTATTATAGTTTCCACAGTGTTGCAGCCTAAAACAGCTGCGAGAGCACGTGTGTTCGTCTTGCTTCTCCTTCGCACGTGCGCTCGTGTGAAAGACACGCCAAACGAAGCGAGCTCTGACAGCGTTGTACCACTGCGGAAGCTACACTAACCTTGACAACGTGCAACAAAAAACACTGACGCCGAGTATATAGTTGTGTATAGGGAGTATTCAGTGGCGGCCATAGCTGTGTGAGCAATTGCTGAGCACGTGCTGATGGGGGGCCTCCACAGTTATTTTGTAACGTGCATTCCACACCATCAAGATTGCCGGTCTTAGCAACCTATTAACGTGAGCTCGTTCTGAGCATGCGCTTTAAACAGCGCCCTCAAATATGGCATCTGCAGTGAATACTCCCTATACTCGCGGACAACATTCTGCGGCTATGCAGTCAAAGCTATGGGCGAACGGGCCATCGAGCACCTTGAGAGCCGATGAAATCTGTGCACGCGCACTTTTCGCTTCTTTTGAAATGCCAGAGAATGTTGTCCACGAGTATAAACCTTTCCAAAAAAGAGCGTGTGGCCGGTGCCATCTTGAGTGTTTGAGCGTATGGCGCGTGCTTTGCTCGCTTTCCGAAGCGACGAACACGCACGTGCATGGGCTGTGAAGATCGCACGCTGGACTGTGATTTTGTAAACACTGGAAAGGTCTATAGTAAACTCTTCTCAAAAGTAAGCCTACCCACCCTGTCCAGATTAAAACCCGGCGCTCTAATGGCGGAATCACTGGGCTTCTCCATAGCAGGGAAAGCGAGCGTCTTCAGAACCTATATAGAGCAGAAAGCGAGGAATTTATTATAATAATCTAAACCCCGAAACAAGGAGAAATAAAATAACGGACAAGATGTCTTGTTCGTTATTTTATTTCTCCGTGTCTCAGGGTTTAGATGATGATGTTTCCTCGCCAGCTCTCCTGCATGCTTTCGCTTCTTTGAATTCATTTAAACAAGTTTGTCCTCGTATGTTTTTTGTTTTTTTGTCGATTTACCAATCCGGGGGTGCTTGATTTAGGCGAGCGTGTTCTCCGATCACCGCCGTTAGAGCGGCAAAAGAGAGCTTCTTAGACTGACTTTTCAAAGGGATTGTGTCATTCGGATAAACAAGCGCTTCAGTCCGCAGCGGCCGTAGGTATACACCAAATGCACGATGTTGACAAACATCTCACACCAGGTGTGGGCACAACACGCGCACAGAAACCAGATTTGTGTCAAGTGGAGCGTCTGCGCATGCGCAGTGCCGACAGCAGCGCCACCGCACTGGCGTTACGCCGGAGTGTCAAGTTGGTGTATATATATACAGGGTGTTTTTTTGCTTTGTTTTTTAAGCTTAACACATTTGTTTAATAAAAGTCGTGAAAGTTACTCATGCGGTTTGTGGATGTGAGTTATACGGCCAGGGGGACATAGTATAGGGGGCAAATCGTAACGATCAGTCGGCTAATTAACTAAAATTGGTTAATTAACTTTTTAAATAATCAAAATAGACATCTGGTTCCAATCAGAAACTTGCTGAGCGTTATCGAAAACCATTCAATCAGTAATTTTCAGAAAGACTTTGAGCGCTTGAGAAGCGTTGCAGTGCACTAAAGTTACCACTCGTGGACCAGGTACAAGGCTAGCGGTTGCGGTCAGGCACCCACGTGATTTTTCCGTCTCTTATCTAGCCCCAGCCTTGTACCTGCTCCACGAGTGGTAACTTTAGTACAATACTACGCTTCTCACCCGCTCAGTCTTTCTAAAAATGACTGATTTAGGAGTTTTGGACGACGCTCAACAGATTTCTAATAGACCTATTGCTATATTACCCAAGCATCAAGGGGAATGCAGGGATTGGTGTTCCAGGCGCCGCACGTGCTGGCCTCAACAGTAGTAACTTTTCCAAAGCAAATACATAAAACAAATGGCATCTTGCAAGCGCGTTCGCGAACGCTTTATTTTGATTATTTACTTCAAATCTTTTATACGAGAAGGCGTGCGCGTGTGGCGCGTGGAACACCAATCCCTGCATTCTCCTTGATGCTTGGGTAATATAGCAAATGGTCTATTGGAATCATAACACTATTTTCATTAATTAAAAAGTTAATTAACGGATTTTAATTAATTATCCGACTGATCGTTACGATTAGCCGCCTATACTATGTCCCCCTGGCCGTATAACTCACCTCCACAAGCGGCATAAGTGTAATTTTCACAGCTTTATTTAAAACAAATATGTTAAGCTTAAAAAAAACTGTTATAGACTGCAGCCGTAGACTTACCTGAGCTCGCGCACGTCCCTATGTCTGACGGGGTACTCGGGTTCGGACGCAAGCTCGCGGGGTTGGCCGACAATCCCCGTGGCGTCTCCGTAGATGCCAGCCCCGAGGTCTTTGGGAGTCGCGGACGCCGATGACGCCGGCCGAGCGGTGCTGGGCATGTGCGCGCCCGCGCTCATTGTGCACAGCCGACGCTCGGCGTCCGGTTGCACAGCCGGCAGGGACAGGTAGAGAGAGCTGTTGGGCGACGTGGGCCGCAAAATGAGGCCCGTGATGTACGTGTGGATAGCGCCCAGGCTGTCCGTGATCAGGGGTCCGAACCCCGTCACCCGCACTAGGGGACGGTGAGACTCCTGCACAGAGGACGAGGGGCTGTCGGTGCCGCGCGCTCGGAGGCGCTCTCGCCAGAATGACCCGCCAGTTTGGCGAGGTTTGGAATCGTATGGGTTCTCGCGCACGACGTGATTTTATTCTCAGGTACGCATGAAATTGAAGAGCTGCCTAAAAGTGCGACTTGTGCCGCATCTATAGCGCCGAACGCCAAGTCTCTAGTTTGTTTCTGAATTAAAAATATCCGCGTAAATTTTATTCGTGACTGAACCACATTGGTGGTCAGAAACAAAGAAGGAGAAAGGGGAAATGGACGCCACCATTATCACCTTTTCTAACGCCTCCCCTTCAATGAGCTGTTGAAATGTTTTCATGCAAACACAGTCTTGCTGCACACGGGCTCGCCACTTCGGCAAATGCACGCTTGCCTTTAGTATTGACTAATATAACTGAGTACCACCATTGCTTTTGTATTGAGACGAGACAAGCCTACTCTACGTCTCGTATTAGCTGTCTGTGGTTTCTGGTGCTGTATTACCTCAGGGACAGTTTGAGCGAGTATCGTCAATACGTTTGTTTGAGTGCCCTGGTACATGCGCTGACATTGGACTGGTTTGGAGTAACCAAAGTTCGCAACGTCGCCACGGGATGGTGCCACAGCCGCACTGGCTGTCGAAACTGGCTAGGAAACGCCATCTGCAAGCGCCGACAGATGGCAGGCGCGGTGCGGGTGCGGTAAAGCGCTGGATGGATTTGATAAAGTTCCAAAGTACCGCCAAGCTGGTGCATGCTGGGACGCACTTGAGCCAAAAATGGCGGAGCGTCGCCGCCAATCTAGTTTGTCGCGGAGGCGCGGCGCCGGCATCTACTGAGTAGACCACTAGGAGCGTGCTCGCAAACGGTGGCGCGTCACCGGCAGCCGCAGCAGATCGTCTGCTAAGACGCCGGCTCTCGGCGCCGTATGCTCGTTCCTTGGCGGCAATTAACGTCGCGACCGCTTGCGCCATCTCTTGTCTCCCGTGCGCAAACGGCGCCCTATTGTTTGAAGGCCGGTGGCTTCGCTGCGTTTCCATACGAGTTAAGACTTTTCCTTTTTTTTTACTTTTTGCTCAGGTAAGTTTGCTCTTTGCAAATTTTATCGAAAAAATGCACCACCTGTGGGCAACGCTGCACAAAATCGTAGCGCGATAGGTTAAGAAGCCGGTTTTCGCTGTCGATTCAAAGAGCCTGGCAGTTAATTGAGACACTCTGTAGGACTCCATACGACGCCGCTCATCATTATGTGGGACCTCAAAGTTAACGTTAGAGGGTGACACAACCAGTGTCTGCTAGAGCACATGAGGTACATCAGTATATAGACTGACGCTGTGCACGGACACTAACGAAGCCACGTTGCGCAACGGCACCACTATATATATTTTATCTTCAGTCGCCATGTACTACATAGCGTTCAAACGGTGGCATATGTGGCGTACTTCACGTCGCACGGGCCGCTCATGCGCATGATCCATCCGTCGCAGGATTAAAGGCACGTTCGCGGTGAATAAATACGCACAACGAAATGGCTGTCGTTTTAAGCCGGGGTCACACTGCTTATACATCGTACAAAAGACAGTCTGCACACAGATTCGAACGCGACTCACCGCGAGATCCGTGCTTCGAATGCAGCACGACAATGAGTTCGAGGAGAAAGTTAGCACGCTGCATTCTAACCACTGATATTGCGGTAACTCGTGATTGCAGACTATCTTTTGTATGATGTATACGAGCAGTGACCCCGGCTTAAAAACGAATCTTACCTCACGTTTGAGAGTAATGTTTATTCACGTGACTCTATTTGGAATACATCGCTTTGTCTCGTCAGAGCGCGCCACGACGTACCGGGCAGTGCACCATATTTATAAAAGAACAAGGCACATTCGAACGCTTCGACGACCGTCACTTTATATAGCGATCCTGCATCTGCATTTTCCTCTTGTTTGGTGCGTTTAACGCGTTTTCCTTACACTAGCGTGCACCCCGTCCACCTAACCTCAGAAACCACCATGGACGATGATCTATACTATAACGTATTAGCTCGCAAAGCCACACGCCAGTCATTCCGTCATGTGCCCCTCGCAGAGCGAAAACATCGGCGCGTGGATCATTTTGCAAATCTGTCGGGCCCGGAAAAGTGGCGCATTGATTGTGGCGTGTCCGGGAGGAATCGTGTTTACTGTTTCGTTGTCTAGGAGACTCGCCCACCTGGAGGTCGCGCGGTTGGTCTATATTCGCCCGTAGTCCCCCCCCCCGGAAAGTTAGTTTTCACTTTCCCGATTCGGGGCAGACTATAGAGGGCAGACGTGAGGACCGCGGAGTTGTTCGGATGACGTCCCGCGATTAAATATACATCGAGCGTTCGTCCACCGGATCGACAAAGTTGTTGAGCGCGCGGGGATCAGTGAGCGGGCCGAGACGTGAGGCCCTCGGTTGTTCCACCTGACCCCTGCGTGGGGCGACACCCGCGGAACGTGACTGCGGATACACTGCATGGTCTCGCGGGGCGCGCCGGAAAACGCTTGAATCCGCATGAATAATGTTCATTTGCCTATAGAACGTCTGACCTGGCTGGCAGGAAAAGAAAAAAAAACAGGAAGTTCCCAAATTATGTTTGGAGTTTGTTTCCAAATGGAAGCGGACGTGGTTGAACGCACGAGAAGATGCCTGTTCACATACGCCATGTTACTGCGGGAACGTTGCGTGGCAAGCGGATACAAATCGCTGTTTTTATTTTTATTAAATTTGTTCACCTTGCCTAACGGGAAAGCTTTTGTCGATGATCGTCACCTTGCACCTCGACCTCTAAAACGTGAGCGGAATATCATCAACACGGGAAACCTCAAAATACGTTGTACGTCCTCGAAAACAAGAGACAGCGCTAGAGTTTGGCAGTTTGTTAATGGCGCGCAGGATCTTTCTTGATTATGCGGAACAAACGAAACGAATTAATGTGTTTTCGTGAGTAAAATGTTCTTGACATTCGGATGTCTCTGTGGTTCCGAAGTTTAAATGTACGAGTGGAAAGATGTGTCGCTCTCAAATATCTGGCATAGGTCTGTCTTTGATTGACCATGATCATCGTTATCACTGAACGCGGTTCATCTTCATTATCGTTAGACGCAGCCCGCAGGCCTTCATGGTATGGGCGACTTAACCTTTCTGAGGCGCCGCGGCTCTCCCAAGTTAAAGTAAATATAAATTCAATATCAGGACACGAAAATGTTTTGTTTTTTTTCGAAGAGGAGTGCTCAAAGTTCCCGGGTCTGTCTGACAACACTTATTCTCCATCAACCCTCCCCCCACACCCCCATTTTCCACCACAATTTTTTTTTTCATTTTTTTTTCATAGAAAGATGGGGGGGGGGGTGCAAGTGTTGCCAGATTAGTGGGAGTTCTGCCAAAATTGACGGCCTACCGACCTGACAACACTTTTTCAATTTCACCGACACCCTCTGCTTGGTTGGCGGACACGGGTCGGGGGAGTTTTGTGTTTTGACATTTTTAATATTTTTCTTTTGGGTGTTTTTACCGGGTAGGATCTAAGCTATAATTAAAGGCCCTTTCAAGTGGCAGCAACCAGACATAGTTTTGACAGCTGATTGTGAAAAGTAGATCTAGATACGTTTCTTCTTAGATATTTCAATTCAATCGTTAATGGATAAAGTAGGTAATAAAATGAACCATAAAAAAAGGAACATCTCGATAAACTTTTAAACATCAATAATTCGATCGTATTCCTAAACCACTTAAATATTTCAGAATGATGTTTGCTTTCGAACGAAAGCTGAGGACACTCGCCAGGAAAGCTTTACACGTGAACTGATCTGATTCAACTCTAATTAAAACATTCAGCCAAGTCAAAACGTAATGTCGAACTAAAAGATAATTTCATTCCCGACTGAAATTTTCAGTACATGCACTCAGACGGATAGGGATAGAACCGTATGTCACCTGGGAAATTTAAAAGCATTCAATCACGGCACTGAACAAAACACTGAACTACCCCCTCCCACACACAGACACAGACACACCTCAGAAAAATATATGTATGTATTTGAATGTGCTTGGATATGACAGTATGTCGAGAAATGAACTTTCCCCGAAAAAGAAAACAGAATTTGTAGCGCAATATTTACGTCGCGATACTTATTTTCACTTGCTAGCGATTCCGAAATAGCATTCTATTTTGAGACGTCAACCCAAAATAGAAGCATGTTTCGGAATCGCTCCTACCTCGAAATGGGCATCGCGAAACGTAAATATTGCGCTAAGGACTTTTCATTTTTATTTTTTTTTTTATTTTTAGGACGTATATTTTTGTGACGTACTGTCCTATTGAGGCACTTAAAAAAAATATTTTAAAGTTTGTCGGGAGTTTAATGTCCATTTAATCAAGGAATCTGCGATTGAGCTCGCGATCCTGGGTCTTTACGTTCCCCTTTGCAAAAAGTGGCTTTAATTTTTACCCATAGATATAGCTTCAAAATCTCTATGTTACAGGGGTACGAATGTTGTTCACTCCACTTCAATCGGACCGGCACTTTAGTTCGACTGCCTGAGCGACACGGTAGGCGGATGCAGACCACAAGTACGAGGAGACAGTCTTCATTTCATGCTCACTGATCCAGGCTAGCAAACCGTCCCTGGTTCCCTGTCTGGACTTCCGTACGCCTGTCTACGAGCAGTGGGGTATTTCGACAGGCAGCGGCGGCCGCCGTAACACGGCGCACGCGCGGCGAGTTGCCGAACATTCTAGAATCCAATACATCGCCGCTTCCGCCAGTCAGCCAACTCTTCTCATACGCAAAGACTTGCGCAAACGCACAAGCGTGAAACAAAAAAAATAAAAAAGGGGGCAACTCAACCTAATTGCTCGCAGCCTCAGGAAACCGGGGCACGAGTGTCACGCCGCGTATGCATTCTGCGCGTTCATCCGTCTGTCGTGAGCTCATCAAGTCCGCATCATCGTAAGGACGAGGCGCGGAGAGCGGACCACATCATCCTTCGTTCCTCTTGGTGTGCCGTCGAGGAAGAAAGGATCAAGTTCACGCTGGCCTTGTGTACATCTCCGACGCTACGGAAAGAGGATGACTTACGCGCAACCAGGACGCCCCTTTAGAAAACATTAATTTTTTTCACACTAAGTGAATGGAAGGGCGCAAACGAGCTGGTTTAGATTGAACATAACATAAGTAGACCCCGAGGCTGCAGGCAAAAAAAAACGACACGAACACTAAAGGTCTCGAACACAGATGTGCTGTGTTCGAGACGTGTCGTTTTTTTTTATTTGCCTGCAGTTTCGGGGTTTATGTCATATTCATATTATTTGTTTTTCACGCAAAAATATACGAATGCTCTCTAATGACGCTCTCGTTGGTTCTGGTCACCCACCCCGGCTCATTGGTGCATCAGTGATCAACTGCGTTGGAACGTCATTCTTGGACGCGCAGCCGACGCAGTTCCCACTATCCGAGCCAGGCTGCTCCTGTTTTGCCCTGACCGAGCTCGGGAACTCGCTCGAGCTTCTCTATAGCCAGTCATCATTGCATTTCGTTCTCTTCGTCCCAATGCATGGGTCGGGTCATCAGCCACCCATAGCATATTTAGATATCCGTCCCCGGCTACGGCAATACGGCAATAGGCAACGTGTTATTAGGGAGTTTCAGCAGATCGTTCCGATGACTCCGCTAACGATACCCGATGTTCCGCCGACGCCTTTGCGCATGCATCGTATCGTTGTCGGAGGTGTCGGAAGGATCTTCTCAAACTCCCTGCTGTCCCAGCAGAAGGTGACGCTCGTGCGCTGGTGCCAGAAGGCCGAGGACGCTTCTGGACCTCGGGTCTAAGGCGGCACCTGGGGGGCCACTTACGATGTGCGGCAGCGAGGAGCCCTGCCTTCCGCGCAGCGACGTGTCCGAGTTGGCGTCTCGGTTGTAGAAGGAGCCGCAGAAAGGGCACATGGCCCGGCTCCTGGAGGAGACGACCGAGATGCGGCAGGCCGGGCAGGTGAGCGGCACGCCGGCCGGGGGCTCCCGGCGTTCCCCGACCACGTCCATCTTGGCTCTGGTCGCGGACACGTAGCCCGCCGCCGACGCTGTTGCTAGCAACGCGGGTAGTCATGGCGACGCCCCCACCCCCCGGGGTCCCTGCTCAAGCGCCGCGTAGAGCTGCGCCCGGTCCTGGGGATGGCAAGCTGGCGAAGCGGAAAATTGGGGTGTCCTGGCGCATGGCTACCACTTCCGAGGTGTCCTCTGTGTCAAACTTGCACGTTTTTCTGGGAGGAATTGGCGCTCTCGCGTTGTCTGGGCTGGCAACGCGTATCATTATGCGTCACCCTTTGTTATGGATTGTTATGATTTGCATTTTGCTGTTTGTTTGCTAACTTTTTGTTTTCTTGGGGATAATAAAGCGAACAACGTGTTTTTTTCTTGATTTTCGTTTTGGCAGGCCTGGTTCGAGGTTTTCGTTTGTTGTGACTTGAATTTCATTACTTTCTAGAGAAAATAAACGGTCGTCAATAATACCCTACGTGAACTCAGAAAAATACACACACGCACACGCACGCACGCACGCGCGCACGCGCGCACACGCGCACACACACACACACACACACACACACACACACACACACACACACACACACACACACACACACACACACACACACACACACACACACACACACACACACACACACACACACACACACACACGCGCGCGCGCGCGCGCGCGCGTTCGCAAGCACGCACGCAAACACACAGGCACGTTTTTTTTTTTTTCTTTTGGTGAACTTGTATAAGTTGGTTCTGCAATTTTATTTTTAGTCTCCCAAAGATTTCGTGTACTTTTGGTGAAACGAACTTCGATGACGACTCAAAATAAAGATAAAATATATTCAGAAAATCACAACATTTTAAGACATCTTTTTTTTTGTATTCTTAATATAGGACATTCGTAGAACTAGTAATATCAAGGTTCATGTTCACTCCTTCCATGTTTGTTTTCTCCTGTCAAACCGGTCCTGGATGTCTCCACTCGATCTTCCGTGACATTTCTCTAGCACATTTCGGTTCTACAGTAACTGGCAGGGTGAAAACGGCGTGTTTTTGTAAACGCCTCCAGCAGCACGCACTCTTCCGCCATGCTTTGGCTGCACGAGCGCACTCGAGGCGCACGCGCGACGTCGAAGCGTCGTCGAAGGGCTCGCGCCGGAAGCGAGACAACTCAAGCCCTCCCCCTGCCGTTCTCGTCGGTAGCGCCGAGATGTTTCGGTGGCGCCCTCTTATGGTTTCCCTCCGTGACCTTCACGACTGGGATTTGCCTCGCCGTGACGTCACCAGTTGTTATTCTGGATACTTACCATCGGGGGCGACGACGAGTTCGATGGTGTGTTTAAAGAGCACAGTGGAAGCTAGGAGCCATCGCAATCCGAAACTAACACCGTCAAAGTTGACAATCTGACAATGCTCATATGCCCATGGTTTGGCCAATCGTGGAAAGCTGACCACAGCGACGCTTTTGGCCGCGCACATCGCTAATACTCTGTTTCACCTTATGATGTACCGCAGGAAAAGCTACAAGCGCGAGCTCCTTGCTCTGGGGCACATCTCGGCTAACGCTATGAGCTTGCGCTTCTAGCCTTCGCTGCGGTACATCATAAGGTGAAACGAAGTATACAAGAGACCTTTCCAAAAACGGGCTCCTGGCCGGTTCCATTTTCAGTGTTGGTGCGTATGGCGCGTGATTTGCTCGCTTTCCGAGGCGACGAACATGCGCGTGCTGGGGCTGAGGCGATTGCACGCGGGGCTGAGGACTCGTAAATATTGAAATGGCGAATAGTTATCCCGAGGACATTCATGCTAATTCTGTACAAACTATACGTGAAACTGTTTCAGCAGTAGCTCTCAAACGGATCCCGAGCGGGGCCAAAAGTTAGTTGTAAGACAAACTCAAACGCACAGACTAAAAACGAGCTGTCACGACGCACTCTTGGCGCTCAATTGGATTAGTTGACGGTAACACAGGCAGCGGCTGGAAAAAAGCCGTGAACTAGCGCTGTCCGAGAAGCTTGATTGGCACCATTGGCTCCTATAGCGTTGGTATCGCTCAGACTTCATATGAAACGGAGTATATTACGAAATCGTGCGACCGTGTGTGAGGTAATTAATTCCGCAACCCGAGGCTCAAATAAACCCCTCTACCCGCCTCGCATCCAGAATTCTTTTCTTCTCATTAGTGTCCGCTGGCCGCTTGGCAACCACTCAAAAGGCGTAGAGCTTTGCTCCCAAAGGAAACTTTAGATTGAACTGACGAGTGCGATGCGACGAATGTTTGGCACGCGAAAAGGAAGAATTTATATTGGCGATGGTCTGGCATTGCTGCATGCGAAGGTTGGAACCCGCGTTGTCGGGCAGATTTAAACGGCGAAACTTGACGTAGCACGCGCGTTTGTTCGGAACCTTGCTTTCTCACGTTTCAGAGCCACACGTGCGCTGGCAGATGTTCGTACGCTTAAAATCCAGCTGCTTTAGTCTGGAAACTCCAATGAAGGTGCAATCCAAACGCTACGTGCATCCCAAAATGGCAACAACCTGGCTTCCTATGGTAATTAATGATGACGTGAAGTAAACCGAATGAGAGGAAACAAAAACTGAAGGTTGGTTATGGCGGCGCCCGTGCACAGCTGCTGCAACACGTCTACACCGTTGTTTTTGTTTGTTTTTTTAATTTAGCGATTGTTTAGAAAAGCGTTCCCTAATATTTTCGCTCATAAGTGCACGATCAGCAGAAAAACGCTGGGTCGGGCCGCGCGAATCCAGCACGAGTGTCCGCTGGAAACAAATTTCCGTTGCCTCCGTAGCGACCGAGCGAAAGAAGCCTTCGGGCGCCACTTTCGTGCTGCTCTGGTGCGCCTGCAAAGGTTAATCCTGTCAGTGGCACTGGCGCGGGAAGGTAGCGGCAAGCGAATGCGCCGGCGCGGTTTGCTGAGTGGACGGCCGGCTCAAGTCGACCGGCGGATGAATAAAACATGGCGCCAGCAGTGAGCGCGTCCGCGTGATGGGCCTGCCGATGCCTATACAGTCGACTGCCTGTCCGGCACACTGGGGAGCAACGAATTGCCGGGCCATTAGAGGAGCTCAGCGAGACACGTGGTACGGGTCCGAGTCACTGGAGCAACAGCTTTGTCTCTTTGAGCAGCGCACGGCCGTTGTGTAGCTCGTGAGAGTGAGTGCACACTGCAATCGGTGTCTCTGTTCGTATATGTGTGGGTCTTGCTTCTTTTGAGGCTTGAAATCGCGCACAATGTGCCAGTTTAATTTAATTGAATCACGTCAATTTTTTTTTTTAATTTTACATCGTGATGATTTTAATATTTAAAATTGGGGGCTTACAAAATCGATTATCAGGGCCTTATCTTGTTTGGTCAATGATAGCAGGCGGCAATTACATTTTGTTAGTCGCGCTGCACTGCAGTACGATTCCAGAAAAATGTAGTTCATAACAGCCTGAATCCCCTTATCGCGCTACTGCCAATCCCCCAGGTATCAGAAACTGGCTAAGAAATCCGGCTTCGTCATGAGGAGTCCGAGAGTTTCGTGAGGGTTGGAGGTATATATCATGTATTCACTCTGTATTTCTTTTGCACGTGTCACACGGGTCTTTGCATGTTCTCAAATGCGTTTTCTTGTCATCAATACATTTTAGAAGTTTCGAGTTGGCACGGATTCCTAAAGCAGGAACTGTAAAACAAAAAGACAAATTTAGGAATATACGTGTTTCTTCTTCTTTTTTATGTACAACATAGCAGGTGGGTTTCAGTCAGCCCTACGACTCATCGGTGTTTTGTGTCGCCCATCCTTGAAAACCCGTTGTTGTGGAAGCGTTCTGACTCACGAAGACCTCGCTCATCGGAGACAAGGCTCACAGCGGAAGCTCGTGGGCAGCACGCGCGCTCGGAAAACGCTCACTAATCGGAGACGTTTGCGGCACTTTTTTTTTTTTCGTCCGCGGTGCAGCCCGCAGCCGTAAAGGATAGGGGCCTTTTTAACTTGTTCCTAAAGGATCTACGTTCCGATCCAGTCACAGAGGTACGACCCATCTAAGAACTGAGGATTAATCAGCCCCGATTTTCTGAACTGCGACCAACACTTGACTCGGACACGTGGTTGGCTCGGGAGCCTTCGTTTATTTTTAACCTTCCATCAAATTTCAACCAAGAAACCAGGGATCATCCTGGGTTGAATCCCCACCCCTGCCCGTTTCGATTTCGACTGGATGAACATCGTACCGGAATGCAATCGTACGTAATCACCACTGAATCCGTGATGCACGTTAAGGATCTTCAGACTAGCACGTGGTACTGCACTGGCCAAATTTCTCATATACAGCGGAGATATATAGGCGCCCCTTGGGCTGACTGATTTCCCGTTAAACATACACACCATTCTTCTCTTCTACCCGTCTCTTCTGAGCACCTGTGGGCCTGGCACGTCTCGTCGGGATCTCTGAGGCAGCACCAGTGTTGCTCCTATATATATATATATATATATATATATATAGGAGCGAAATATATAGGAACGAAAAGTGAAAACCTCCTCGGTTTCATAATTTATTTCTCAGTACTCGTACGTGATTAAGACACCAGACTTTACATAATATGAAAGGCAATGAAAGGTTCTACACATGGTATTATTTTAAAAACAAAACTAAACATAGTCGACTAACAAAAAAATCCGCAGTTTAGGTCACAGTTGTTCGCGGAGGCATGTTTGGGGATTTTTACAAAGATTGGACCGACTAATAATAAATAGTAGATGAAATGCCGTTTTACTGACTTGCATATATATCACAATGAAAAAAATTTCGAAACTCTCTTTTGAATACTTTGACATTGAGAGTGGTTCAAAAACGCCACACACGAAAATCGTTAAATCCCACCATCGGCATTTGCTCTTTTTTTAGCATTTTTAGAGGCTTGAAACTCAAAACCAAGGCAAATACTATTAACGAAATGCATTCTGGCTAAAAGAAGGGTGTGAAGAGAACGCAACGCCAGAAAAAGAAAAAAAATTAAAAATGGGGTTTTTTTTAGACAGCGTGCTGAAGTTGAACAAAAAGTGAAAATCCTCTCTGTTTCATAATTTGTTTCTCAGTACTCGTACATGATAAAAACACAAACATTGCTTAATTTGGAAGGCGATGAATGATTTTACGCGTGGTAATATTTTAAAAGCGATACTAAACATAGTCGACTCAAAATAAAATCCTCATTTTAGGTCACAGTTGTTCGCGGAGGCATGTTTGGGGATTTTTACGAAAATTGGAGCGACGAATAATAAATAGCAGTTATAATGTCGGCTTACCTACATGCCTATATATCACAATAAAAAAATATAGACGTTCTCTTTTCCAATACTTTAAGATCGAGAGTGATTTAAATACGCCACACGCGACAATCGTCAAAACCTCGTAGTTCTTTCCCGCTTCTTTGAGATTTTTTTTCTCAGGAACGAATCATCTCAGGACATGAAAATAAAAGATTGTTCTTCTAGGAACATGCTCCCACCAAATATAAAAATTTTAAGCAAAATAAAAAAAACGACTGCCACTCGTTGCCTGAATCCAAATGAAACCGCCCATATATATACAAAGGTAAAATTAAACTAAAATTACAAATTAGGTCTGTGCCTTCGCATGTTCCTTGACATTGGCAGCACCCCCAGTACAGTCTAAGAATAATTGCAATCGGTGCTCTATGCATTATTGCAATGTTCACCGCTTGCTCGTTACCATCATCGTTTATTGGGCTCACTTCTATGCTCTGGCTATTGAGCGGCGAGATGTTTGGTGGCGCCCTCTTATGGTTCCCTCTCGTGACGTCATTACCTTGCGAACAACAAGTTCGATGGTGTTTGTAATGAGCATGGTGGAAGCTTGAAATCATTGCACTCTGAAACCAACACTGCCCACACCCTCAAAATTAATGTTTTTACATTCCTCTTATAGACCATTTGCTATATTACCCAAGCATCAAGGAGAATGCAGGGATTGGTGTTCACGCGCCACACGCGCACGCCTTCCCGTATAAAATATTCGAAGTAAATAACCAAAATAAAGCGTTGACGAACGCACGTGCAAGATACAATTTGTTTTAGGTTTTTGCTTTGGAAAATTTACTACTGCTGAGGCCAGCACGTGCGGCGCGTGGAACACCAATCCCTGCACTCTCCTTGATGCTTGGGTAATATTGCAATAGGTCTGTTTCCGTCGATGAGAAATTATTTTCTGACGTCGAAGTCAGCAGTCGGCCAATCGTGGCAGGCCGACCACAGCGACGCTTTCGATCGCGCACGTCGCCAATAGAGTGACTTCGTTGAACGTACTATGCGCCCGCGCGCGCAACTAATTTGAGATTTTTACCGGTGTTGCCCGAGTCCTGCACGCTGCCAGCGCCGTCAGTGGATTGTGCATGTTCACTGTGCTGGGCATAGTTCAGCGCCCACATGCAGGGTAAATATGGAAACATCCAAAATACGCACGATGATATGAAGTTGTGAGAGGTATAGTGCGTCTACGTTTTGTTCTTTGTTTTGCTTTAGAAAGAAAAAAGATCTAATATGACGGCATGGGTTCGTTAGAGATAAAAGATCATGAGTCATTCCACTGTGTGAAGGTGGATGACCAGCGAAGCTGTTTAGCACACCACGCAGACGTGACACAGAATGTTGAACAAAGGTACGAACTATCGCCTCCCCGAGGAGCCGGCGGAAAGTAGACACGCGCGACGGGACCGCCACCCCGGGAGAGCGGAAGGAAACTAGGCACGCAAGCGCTTGGAACGACAGACAAAGAAAGCGGGGCGAGTCTTTGTTGAGACATGAAAAATCCACGGAACCCTAGCCATAAACAGCTTCGCTGTAATATATTGTCTCTTGGCCAATCACGGTGAGTCGCGAGAAGTGCCAGAAGGCTGGTGGCAAAGGCAGGCGGGGAGAGGGTCGAATCTCGTAGCAGTGGCGCAATCGACAGTGAATTAAACAAACGCCATCAGCCAGTTATCGATGGCACTCTGCAGAATGCACGATACGTCAAGGTCACCGCTGTTGGTCTGTCAATCCGCAGATTCCCATCCCTCGCACAGGAGAGAGTGAATACACCGCCTAACGGAACCTCACAGCCCGAACCGCAGGCGACGGCAAATCCTCTCGCGAGCGAGTTCTATTTCGGTTGGCAAATATTTTGCCGAGCAACCCCCGCAACAAGCACCCCCCTGCCGAGTTTCCCAACGGGCCGTAATAATGGCCACGACGATGCCACAAACGAGCATTCGCGCGCTCGCGCCCGCTTGCATTTTTCGGCGAAGTGCGCAGCAGCAGCGTCCCAGAGGCGGTAGCGGCAGCGATTCCTTGAAAACCGGTTCTTGGTCACGGTTGCCAACGCGCCCCGTCCCAGTTCCTCGTCATCCACGCCGTCGGCAGCGACCACTTCCCATTCCGCCCTGAGCGAACGCAGGAGGAGAGCGCCCATCGAGACTTTTCCTCTCGAAGCGACACACGCGCGATGGCCCCGGCCGCTTGAGTGAAAGTTCCCTGGCAGCCGACAACATGACTTAGAGCGGCCTCCTTCTTTGAAGCGACGGAAACTTTCGGCAGGCACGGCAGCAGCCCTCTCGGGCGGAAACCGACGCTTCGCTCGCGCGTGAGTACACTTCCAAACAAAAAAAAAACGGTTCTTTCTCTTGACGCTGGGCAAGCGGCGTCTACAAACCTGAGCGACGCTCTCTAGACGCATTCCATCGCACCTCTTGGCACCCGCGATCCTACGGTTGGGTTTAAATCGTTCGTTTTCTGACATTCTCTAAAAAGCCTCTGCGCATTGGTCAAAAAATATATTTATTTATTTAATTATTTATTTATTTATTTATTTATTTGTTTATTATTTTTGCAAGGATGCCGGAAGTTCCTGCTCTCTTTCTGTGCTTCGCCTACGGTTCTTCATTTGATCGGCGCGAACGTGATCATTTGTTCGGCGCGAACGAGTGCTGATTATGAACACGTGCGCTATTGTTTTCTCCGAATGTCACGCCCACGCTGCTTTGCACGACACCGCCTGTGGTCCTTGTTCCCGAGAAAAGGGGGCCAGCCTGCTCGGACAGGCCGCGCAGTCCGAGGGGTTCGAGAGAGTCTTTCAGGAGCTGTCAGCTGCACGGAGGACGGAGTGCATCTCCAAGCCGGATAATTGCATCCGGTCCCCGAGTCATTCATTCACTGTGGCTTGGCTCCGCTGAAACCTATATAATAAGGCTCCGGATGACACCGAATCCCACTTAGTCGCGAGGACCTGCCGTTCATCTATAGTGGGGGCTGCCTCGTTTCCCAGCCAAGCTATTAACGAATGGAAGGTCGCATTTTTGTGCGGATCTCCGTTATTGTCTCACTGTGACGCTCCAAGGAGATCGTAAAGTGTGCCGCGCGATCGCGGAGGAAAGATTGCGGCAGCTGCGCGTAGCTACATTTCTTTCCACGAGTCGAAGGTATACGCAGACATCACTCGAGTGATCGGCTCCTCCGCAGCGTGTCAAAGTTCATTTTATTTATGCTGTCCAAACAATCGCGAAACAGGTTCGTACCTCCGTCACTTCTGAAGGTTGATGGATTGGCTTCTGTGTGCACCGTATATTCTTTCAACTCTGTGCCGTACCGTATACGGCACTCCAATTGCGCAACCCGTATTTCTCATTTTTATATTCTCATGTCGCCTCGACGTTCTATTTTCGAAGTGGTCAGACTAGAAATGCAATGATCACGACTCCAACGATAAACCGAACGAGAGAAAAGGTTGGAATAATCGACTGCCTAATGGTGCGTGGATTTAATTCGCCAAGAACCATCGCTGAGTAATCGGCGTTCGGTGCAATTATTGACCGACCAACGCAGTCGGGAATCGAGGAACTAAGAGGAGCACGAGCGTGAATTCTAATCCATAAACAAACTTACGCATGAGAGCACTGGGGGCAAATGTGTGTATACTGAAGGTATAGGATAGGCCTAATGGGACACAAAGAAGACATTTCACTCGACATTAACGTGATGGCATCAAAAACTTGCGGTCACATTCGCCTTGCGCGGACAGCCGAAGCAATGAGATCGTGGACTCAGGCCTATACGTCAGGCTGATTCGACTTAACTTGGCACACTTTATCCCAACGCTTGCTGAGATTTCCCGCTTCATGGTTTTTTTTTGAAGGAACCCTCGAATTGCGCAACCCGTACTTTTCATTTTCATGTCCTCATGTCGCCTCGACGTCTTATTTTCCGAAAGAGGCAGACCGCGAGAGTAAGCCTCGTCCTTACTTGGAATGGAGAGCGTGCTGGTAAGGATAAGGAAAAACCCCTGCCCGTCGGAGTAAACGTCTGCTGCAGGTTGGGAAATCGTCTTGTCCGTCCTTGTGTTTGATGTTCTTCCCATTATTTATATTAAGCCTTGCCCGTTGCCTTTTCTGCTGCCCGAGTGTTTTGCTCAAAACCTTGCGTGTATATTTGTAAAAGCTCTTCCGCGTTGTTTCCGTCTCAGGGAGGGGTGTTGCCCTCTTTGCTATGACAGAACAACTTCCCGACTTGCGGAGCTAATCGATTTTTTCGAACTTTCTGATCTTCCTTTTGTGACCTTCGCAGATGTGCTTCGCCCACTGCCGAGACATATCACCGTTTCAATATCAAACGAGAGTCATTCAGACAAGCCCAATCATCTCACCTTTCTGTGTACTAAACAAGCCAAATCCGAGCAGTCTCCGATTTGCACGTGATTTCGAATCTGAATTGTAGTAGTTTCTAAATTATTGTAACTTCCGAAGTTAGAGTAGCTGTGCTACCTACGGCGCCTTATTGTGTATATGCATCTGTCATGGGGCGGTTAAAGTCACTTGGTCCTAACTCTGCTATCAGTGTTGTGCGCGACCAGAAGCATCGCTGCATCTGGTCTTTTGTGATTGGCCTTCAGCTTTCTCGGCAGTTTTCAGAAGGTCCGATGGAGTTTCATCCGAGCGCGTGGTCACGCTCATGGCTTCCCACATTGTTCTTTAAACACACCATAAAACGTGCAGTCTTTTCTTTTCTTTTCTTTTTTTTTTTTCAGATTAAGTCACAGGGATTACAGGCTAAAGTATGATTTGTTACTACTTCGTGTCAGCCGATCGCGAAGTACCGGGCGGTACAAGTCCTGTTTAGTTTGCTTCCCACCCACGAATATTTATAGGGAGTATTCACTGGTGCCCATAGCTGTGTGCTTTGCGCTTGAGTGGGTGCCGAGAGCGACCATACGCGAGATTTCCCCTGACAAAACCCTTGTTCGTGGCAGGCGACAAGTTCTTTACCCACCACTCGTGTTAATGGCGTCGTGTGAGAGAGTAGAATACTTTACAAACAATGTTACCTCTGAGCCACATGGTAGATTTACCCAGGTTTATGTCTACGCCATCTTACAAGATGCGAGCAGCGTTATCGAAGGCACAAGTGTGAGAACGAAACTCTGCCGAATGCACGCGCAGTCTCGGCACGGAACTCTTGAAAAGGAGTATTAGAGGAGATATCTGCGGGTGTTTTATTTTGTGTGTAGTTACTTCGGTGACTTCTCTGACGCGAACGCCATAACCGGAAATTATCAATGAAGCCTCTGCATTAGAGCACTGCACGGGCCCGGGCCAGCCCGAAGGCCCGAGCCCGGCCCGAGCCCGGCCCGAGCCCGGCCCGAGCCCGGCCCGGCCCGGGGGCCGGGCTTCGGTCGGGTGGCACGCATTTTCTCGGGCCCGGGCCGGGGATCGGGCTTGAACAAAACATTTTTCGGGCCGTGCCGGCCCGGGACGGCCCGGGCCATGACTGGGCGGTCGTGTTCCAGAAATTCGAAATTGTTGGTAACAAAAGGTGTGCTCCTCGACCTTTTAGCTTCAATGAAAACAAGCAAGCGAAGTGCAAAATCAATACGGCGCCGTTCAAAAAAAAATACAAAAAACGTTTTGCATTTGGAAAGTCTTCAAGTGGGTAAAACAAAACATATATGGACTCCGCCAGCATAGTGGCGGGAGAGTGCGCGCTTTATGCTTAGACAGTTTTTAGGTTAAAGCCTGCAAACTTTTTTGAGCTAATGTTTCTAATCTGTCGGGCTCGGGCCGAACTCAGGCTCATATTTAAAAAAAAAAAAATTGTCAGGCTCGGGCCGGGTTCGACAATTCTCTACCGGGCCGGGTCTGGCCGGGCCCAGAAATTAAATATTCAAAAATGTTTTCCAATCCAATCCCATGTCGGGCTCGGGCCGGGCCCGGGCAGTGTATCTATACGGGGATCGGGCCGGGCCTAAGAATTCCGGCCCGTGCAGTGCTCTACTCTGCATGGCAATAGAATGAAGTTAAGCGAGAAAGTAAAGAACCTTAACACTACAAGGTGCCGCAGGGTGTTAACCCATATATGCCTAGTGTCCTATATGTAGGACGCTGAAAAATTTTCAAATATCTCGAAAATATTATTGTAAAAAAGCTAGCGCCCCCTCGCGGGTATTTCTGAGGCCCTCCACCTTCTCGCGTGCAAGTCTTGGTTAGCGTGGGAGCGCACCTCGCCACGTGCTTGCAATCTCAAATTTCTCGTTCCGCGTGAGCTTCGACGAACGCCATGCCGAGGAAAAAAACGTAAGTATTATAAATTCAAATTATTTTTGATGTGGTCGAGATTTTTGTCAGTTATTTCTGAGTAATTGAATATGCTCTGAAAACAATATCATCGTGATATATGCAAACGTTTTTTGTTCGCGGTCTGTCAAATAACGGTGTCCTATATGTAGGACGCTAGGCAGATCGGGGGTCATCGCTGTGTCACTTTGGAACGCGCGATGCGTTGCCTGCGTAGCGTTGAGGTAACCTAATAAAAGACATATGGACGTACAGTAGAAACCTTTTTTGTCCACTTGCAGTCAGGAGATTCCCTGCACTTCATTTTACCACAGAAGAGATCCGCAAACGCTCAACGACATTCTAAACGACATTGACGCCGGGGAGGATGTACCGTCTACTGTGGCCATTCTTCCGCCCGAAAATCACGCAGCGGCAGTGACTGATGAAGAAAGCGGTGATGAAGAAGGCACCAGCATGGACCATCTACCAGGAAGCACTCTTCGTGCTGAAGTTGTGGACACTTGTTCAGAGCCAAGTGAGGACGAGAGCGACCAGGAACCACCAGCTAAGCAACTGAAACGACGTGTCAAGTGGGATAAACGCGACTTGAACTCGAGTTTCCCAACTCGCCACTCGTGTGATTCAGACTCCGTTGAAGGAGCACCGCTGACTCCAGTAGAGGCATTTGAAAAATTTTTCGACGACGAAGTCATCAACCTGCTTGTTGAAAACACCAACACCTATGCACAACAGAAGAATCGGTTGTTGAATACGAACGCAGGTGAGATGAGATGCTTTCTTGGCATTCTGCTTCTCAGTGGCTATGTGCCGGTTCCAAGGCGTCGTATGTTGTGGGAAAACTCACGTGATTCTCATAATGAACTCGTCGCGAACTCAATGAGGCGTGACCGATTTGAAGCCATTTTCACAAACCTACATGTCGCTGACAACAACAACCTAGTGCAAGAAGACAAATTCACAAAACTGCGACCACTGTTTAGGCTCTTGAATGAACGGTTTCTGTTGTATGCTCCATTACTAGACTGCTACAGCATTGATGAAAGCATGTGTGAGTATTTCGGAAAGCACGGATGCAAACAGTTTATGAAAGGAAAACCAATCCGGTTTGGCTATAAATTGTGGTGCGTTTGCACCCCATTAGGCTATTTGCTTTCTGTCGAGCCCTACCAAGGGAGGTATGGCGTCAATGTGGATGATAAAAACAAGCTTGGTCTAGGAGGTTCTGTTGTTACAGACATGGTGTCCAGGATGAAAGAAAAGCTTGATTACTGCTTTCATGTGTTCTTTGACAACTTCTTTTCAAGTCTCAAACTTGTTAGAATGCTTTCGTCAATGGGTGTCAAGTGCACAGGCACCGTGCGAGATAACCGAATAGAAAACTGTCCCATCCTCACACAGAAACAAATGAAAAGTAGTACTCGAGGCTCCTACGATTACAGAGTCGATGCCGAATCTGAAATTATCGTATGTCGCTGGAAGGACAACAGCACAGTGACCGTCGTCTCAAATGCTCACGGCATCGAACCAAAGCAAATGGTAAAAAGATATTCAAGAGATAACAGGTCCAAAGTCACAGTGGAGCAGCCATTCTTGATTTCGAGGTACAATAGCAACATGGGAGGAGTTGATAGACTAGACCAAAATATTTCCAAGTACCGCACAGGCATTAGAGGAAAGAAGTGGTATTCTTCACTCCTGACGTATCTGGTTGATGCATCTGTGAATAATGCATTCCAGTTATACAGAATGGGAACGGACAAAGCAGAACTCCTCACATTTCGAAGGACGATAGCGATGTCATACATGAAGAAGTATGGCTCCAAGCCATTGCGTGGAAAAAGCCGGCAATCTTTACTGGAAGCCCAAAGCCGATTTGACCGCATTGACCACACAGTGATCCCTCAAAACAAGCAAACAAGGTGTGCTCATTGCCATGGGAAGACCACCACACGGTGTGAAAAATGCGACATCGGAGTCCATGTCAAATGCTTCAAAATGTACCATTCAAATGAGTAGTACATTTGCCTAGTGTCCTATATGTAGGACGGCTACAAAAACACAGTTCGAAAAATTGTTTTTTTAATAAAAGGTTGATTCCGCTTTCTGAGGTCCCAGAAGCAATTATTACGGGAAAATAAATCACTTCCCTTAATTTCCCCAAGTTCAGGCACATATGGGTTAAGTACGCTTCGTTCGCATTGTCTTGCAATTGTCGACGTGACCGATCGAAAGCGTCGCAGTGGTCGGCCCTCCATGATTGGCCGAATGCTGACTTTGACGTCAGCAAAGGATTTCTCATCGACGGAAATAAGAGTAATATAAGAACTTCGATTTTGACGGTGTTGTCAAAGTTGGTTTAAAAGCGCCTTGATTTCCAGTTTCCACCATGCTAATTGCAAACACCATCGAACTTGTTGTTCAGAAGATAATGACGCCACGAGAGGTAACCATAGGGAGGGCGCCACCCAAACATCTCGCCGCTAATAGCAGTCGTGACCATCGTAAAATTCGCGGGAAATGTTGTCATTCGTGTGAAAAAGGGAAGGGTCTGTTAAGTGGTTGCTTTCAATTCAACTGGCTTTTTTTCTCACCTGCGTTTCCTTGTTGAAAAGTCGAAACGTTCTCGTTATAACAGTGCAGGCTTGGAAAGCAAACAAGGTAGCGCATGATTGAGCCCAAGGGCAGCAGAAGGAAATGTGCCGTGACTTCCACCGACGGGAGCTCGAATGCTTTGTGCAGAGAACCCGTTTTCTATCTACCAAGCACGTGACGGTGATAATTAACCGCACACGCGACCTTACAAGAGCGTGGCACCAGATAATCCGTCAGTTCAGTTGCCTTCATATACCCACTTGTTTATGCCTGATTTGACGATGTGCTTAAAACTGTTCTTGCAGAACTCTCGTATTATGTTGTTGCTATATTGTTGTTGCTATATTTTTCGAGTCTTTCAGTTTGTCGGTAACGGCCTTCCTGGTGGGACTTGTGTTTATGAGGAGACAGGTTCCACCAGCCAAATATCTTAAAACAGAGTTGCGCTGGACTGCGTCGAGATGTGGGACTGCAGCGATGTACCGAGACATCCGTGCTTCGTATGCCAAGCTGCTCCTCGAATCGGTTGCCACACTTCATACGACGCCCGGATATGTACCAGGACCTCGCGGTCGTATCTCGACATAACACAGGCAAACGCAGTCAAACGCAGTTATGTTGTGCCGTGTGGATTTTGCCTTTAGAGTAACCAACTCTCGCAAAAGGCCAGACTTTTTTATTTATTTATTTATTTTATTTTCTGCAACTCAACATGCACATAAAATAATGTGCGCGTGAATGTCCCACGTGTCGATCTTCCCACTCCAAACGTCCTGGTTGGACCGGTGTATGTATACAGAAGTTTTTTTTGTTTTTTTTTTAAGCTTAACAGATTTGGTTAAAAGAGCCGTGAAAGCTACACTTATGTGGTTTATTCAGGTGAGTTATACGGCCAGGGGCGCATAGTATATGGGGATAATCATAACGATCAGTCGGCTAATTAATTAAAATTTGTTAATTAACTTTTGAATTGATGAAAATAGACATATGGTTCCAGTTAGAAATTTGCTGAGCGTCATCCAAAACCCCTAAATCAGTAACTTTTAGAAAGACGTTGCGCGAGTGAGAAGCGCTGTAGTGCCCTAAAGTTACCACTCGTGGAGCAGGTACAAACAAGGCTGGGGCTACATAAGATACGGAAAAATCGCGCGGGCGCCTTACCGCAACCGCTAGCCTTGTGTAAAAGACAAAAACAAACAAAACACGAAGCGCTTTCTCCTGCCCGGGAGAAGAAAAACACGATGGAAGGCGACGGAGAGCTTACTCGGCGTTGTCTTACTTGATCTTTGTCTTTCGCATATTTGTACTACATGCCTTGCCCGTTTTTCTAGGGCTTCTGAGTGAGCGGTCATACAAAAAATCGTGTTTTCTTTTCGGCTATTCTCCCTTCCTGATGTTTCTATTTTGTTGAACTTGCTCTCTTTATGCTGCTGAATGTTCTGCTCGAATTGCTCCAGTTACTGTATTATGCTCTTATTTTTAACAAGTAACGAGTAATTAAAGTAATTCGTTACCAATATTTGTGATGAAATTACATTACAAATTACTTCCGAAAAAAGAAACGCGGCAATTAGAAAATTACTTGAAAAAGTAACGGATTACAAATAATCCGTTACTTGTAACGGATTACTTCCCAAGTCTGGACTCAGTTCGTGCGCGCCCCGCCATCGCTTGGTTTCTTTCTGGACGGCGAATCTGGAGCCCTGTCGGCGACAGTTCCAAGGACGGCGCGGTCTCGCCGCTATTCACCACACCCGCAACGATGGTATTCAGCCCAGAGCGGCAGCTCGACGCGACTGCCGTCTCAAGGGCGGAGTCTTCGTTCACCTTCTTGCGGCCCACACATGAATGCTCTTATCTGGTCGGAGATGACTTCGCAGCGTCACGTGTGGGCGCCACCCGAAGTCCGAAGCCTGTCGCAATGCGAAAAAGACTCCAGCTTAAGGCGTGTTTTTTTTTTTTTTTTTGGGGGGGGGGGCATTTTGTTAAAGCTTGCGTAGTCAAACTCGTCAAGTTTCAAAGTGAGCACGTCTCGTCCCAGCAATGAAGGCTTGCACATGTCTGTCCCTGTCCCCTGTTTGTGTTTTGCCTTCTTTGCGCTGATGATTAACCCAACACGTTCGTCAAACTCGTCAACTGTCAAAGCTATTCACGCAAACACACGGGAACTGAGACGCAAGGCTAAAGTCACGTGCTTGCGCATCTCTGCGGGTCTGCAGCACTCTGAAACCTAAGTTTTACAACGTAGCACGGAAATATTTAACGCGGTCCTTGAGTTTCTGCTTGTAACGCAGGTCCCCGCGGCAAAAGTATACAAAACAAATCTTTGGCTCACGTCCGCCGCTGTGAGGCAATGCTAAGCCGTTTCCCTTCATTTAAAGTAGCATAAAATAAAACAAGCACCAAAGAGTAGGAAATAAAAAAATGAAAACTGCATTCTAGAGGCGTGTCGGGATAGGACCTCGAGTATAGGACAAGTGAAAGCGACCGCAGTTCCGTTCATGATCTCTCGACCGCTCTGTGTAACCAGTCGCGGCGTATACGGGGGGAATTCCGTCCGTTCGTAAAACCTATTATGATCGCCGACATGACCGCGATTCCAAAAATTCGAGCTCAGCAATGAACCGAGTGACGATTACAGCGCGGAATGGGACTGTCGAAAGCAAGAACTCAATCCCCCGATTGCACCGCATCTTGCGCACAGTGTAGTTCCTCTGACTGGACAAGAATCGCCCGTATGGACCGCGGTAAATATGTAATGTAAAGCACTGAGATCCTTTCGCGGAGATATAATTGCTCCTGAAGTCGGCAGTACAGTGCACCCGTTTCCTCACTACGCCTGGCAGAGGTCTCAGCCAAGTCCTTGTCGTCGCGCTGTCTGTATTTTTAACAATGAATTAACTAGCCCAATCGTCTATGTTATTCTCAGCCAAGCACTTTGCCACAACAATATGCCTTTTTTTTCTTTTTTCTGGCAGAGCCAGCTGGCGAGTGGTGCGCGTGCCCGTCCGCCACCATGTCCACGTCCACGTACGCCTACTACCAGGAGGAGCCGCGCACGCCCAAGCGCTACTTCAACCTGGGCGTGCTGTCGTGCTGCATCGGGGGCCTCGTGTTCAGCGCCGGCACCATCCTCGTCGTGCTCGGCTCGTCTCCGCAGGAGCCTGAGGCCTTGTGGATCGCGGGCATCGTGCTCCTGCTGGCCGGGGCCTCCTCTTCTTCCTGGGCATCGGCTCCATCGGCCTGTACCTCGCCAAGGAGGACCGGCGCAAGCGGCAGCCGCCCGCACCCGCACGCGCAACTACACCTCTAGTCTGCGCTCCAGCGACGTCGTGCTCGTCGAGTGAAAGCGCTCTAGGCCGCTGTCGACCCCGTCTAGACACGGCTTCCGGTCGTCTGGCGCCGGCAGGCTACGGAGGAGCGCTCGACGACTGCTTGCGGAGCTCTCGCATGCTCCCCGAATCGAAAGACACTGTCGACTCGAGGAACCGTGCGAGATTTTGTATCGAGGAATATCGCGAACTGATTCGAGCGAACGAGCCTTGTCGGGTAAAAGGAATGTAAAAGGTTCTATAGAGAGCCACGTGTAGCCCAAGGTTTAAGTCTCACAATGTGCCGTTGACATTTTTTTTTTTTTAATAAGATCTTGCGGGTTGCGCAAGATGACCCTGCCATTTTGTAGAAAACTATCGTCCGTATAATGCAGTAACGAAGCTCGACGCCCGTTGCCTATAGGTACTAGCAGACTCGTGCATTTCATCGGAGGTTTGTTTTTATTTATTCTAACAACGACCACATAGAAACATTCATACGCTTCCCTTTTTGTGTGACGACCCGAAGTCATGTTCACTAGCATTTCTCCTCGCATCTTGTTTCTGTCCTTCTCTCCCGGCCTTCGAACTTCGAGGCTGGATGAGTTCGGACTGCATTACCTGTGGGCTTGCCTCGGACTCATTAGCGGTACAACGAGAAATGACACACGCTAAACATTTGCCGCGTGTCGCTGAAGGAACCGCGTCTACCGTTACAGCCGCTGCGCTGGCGATACACGAATTACGAGGCTAGAAGAGTACTGTATCCTGTGTCTAGCTGCCAGTTTAATATTTTTGTTTCATGTTATACGAAGCAACCTGTTACAAGACGTTGCTGTGCTCCTAAGTCAGTTACAACTTAATAAAATAATTATGGGTAGCCCTATCCTGTGTTTCACTTTCATGTATACCTTACCAAACTCTCGACATTTGGTCTGATCATGTATGTGAATGTGCATGTTGCCATGGAGCCTTCAAATTACGCCTTCGTAAACGTAACGAGGAGGACTCATCGTACTGTACACGGTTCTAAATATATGGTGTTCCTGATTAATGCTTTTCGTTTAAACTAGTCGTTAAAGTATCTCGCGTGCTTCACTTCCGTTTGCTGTTTGGGTGACGCACTGAATGGTCAGACTGTTCAAGTTTGTCGATTCAGAACGAACGGCTTTCGCCAAGTATTTTTTTCAGTGCCTTCACAATATCATTAAAAACGCATTTTAAAAACAGTTTTTTTTTTCCAGCATTTTGGGGCAGGATTTCGGGAATAAACCGGCGTTTATCGGTACCTACTCCGCATCTGCAGGACTCCAGCACTACAATTGAAGTGGAAAATCACGTAAAGAAATACACTGCGTTGATTAAAACAAGTTAAAGTGCATTTGTACGGATAAAAGCGAAAGTTCATTAGTACGGGTAAAAATCAATGAGCACGTCCTTTATTTATTTATTTTATTTATTTATTTATTAACATATCGTTTGATTTGTGGAGCCTTCATTCTGGTCGGCTTCCTGGGAAAGGATCCGTTTCCATGAACTGTATTTAGATTCATATGTATCCTATAATACGTACTTACAAGAAACTACCAGCGATAAATTAATATAAGCGCAGACGGGAGAAAAATAATTTCAGGATCGTTGAACAAAACGTATACGTTTTGTTAATTGATACCTCAAAATAATTCGTATGCGATATATTCTTTTTCTTTTTTTCCTTTTTCGGATGCGTGAAATGTACATAGGAAACACCGAAAACCATGACGTTCAAATGGTACTACTCTGTGCCTCTCACCTCGCTGTTGGGTAGGGCCCTTTCTTTTCTGACTAAAGAGCCAATCGACTTTCCTGCCACGGCTGAGCCTTTCTTGCCAGTCTTCCTGGAAGTCGGCATCGTTTGTTGTAGGCGGTTGCAACTGGCTTCGCTGACGGCAAGGGCGTTGCACGAGTTGCTGTGGCCGTCGCTGACGCCACGCGGCGAACGGGGCGCAAAAGAAGCGAGACTATAAACGAAATAAACATGCCTCCTTATAACCTGGAGGATAGGGCATCGGGGACGTCTCGCAAGAGAAAAGTGCGACTAAGGTCTCTCCATAATACAGTCGGTATACCCCAAAAACGGATCCAAAACTCCGTTGTTTTTCTTTTTTTTTGGGGGGGGGGGGCGGAAAATTTGTAAGGATACTATTCTCTCATTTTTTCGTGTGCACCGGGGGGTCCACCCATGTCAAATGGCCCTCCGAGAAGGGGGGAGGGGGAGGTCGACTTTGTTTGGGGGAGGGGGGCCGCCGCCCCCCCCCCAGCTTGGATTCGCCACTGGTATACCCTGAAGGCAAGTGCTTCCAGGAGCGAATCGCTTGCTTTTGAAATGTCGACTTGCAAACAATGCGACGCGTAAGTGAGCTTCAGGGCGTAAGAGATGGAGAGTTGTACCGGGTCCGTATCGTTTCGCAGAAACTCGATCGTTTCGTGGAATTACGTTTCGTGGACAACTTTTCATGAACACACGTTTCGTCGACACTCGTTATGCGAATTGGACGCTGTAGGGACATTTCGTCACGCGTGTATCACTGGGGTGCGCGTTAACCCAACCCCCGGCTGCGTTCACGCCGCTTTGCGGCGACAGTCTGCGGCGGCTTATTACAAAGATGTTAACCCACCTGACGGACCTGTACACGCCGCTTCGCGTAGTCAGTCTCATGCAGCTTATTACAGAAAAAAAGCTAATCTGAGCTGTCGATGAAATGATTTGTCAATAAAACAATCTGTCGATGAAACCACCTGTCGATGAAACGTCGTTCAATGAACTGATTGCCACCGGGCTGTGGGCAGGGGCCAACAGAAATGAATCCGTGCGCTCAGCTGTGCTCCATCTTTTGATAGATCACGTAACCTGTGCTTAATAACGAGAAACATGGGGCAACACTGCAGATTTGCTTGTCTTTTACAGGTGCGACAAACAGCGACAGACGTAGTTTTCGGAAGAGAGGCTCAGGGAGCAATGTTTCATTAGCGATCTACCTGAAACCGGAATGTAAAACTATCTGGTTCGTGCGCTACAGGTTCCTTGCGGCGACCCGGTCCGCACTGTTCCGCTCGGTGTGGCGCGGGCGCGGGGAAACCGTGTGTCGCGGCAGCAGCGCAGAGGACATTGAACCGCGTCTGCTTTTCGGGGAGCCGATGGCCCCCTCTGGTCTGCCGGCGAGCCTCGAATTCGCCGACCGCTTTGTCAGCTCGTGCTCGTGGTCGAGCAGAGGATCGGTAACGTCAGCTCGGTCGGCTCAGCTGCATTCCACGACGCCCGCCGCCGGCGTGGGCCGACGGAGACTTCCCGTCCGGGCCGTGACGTGAGCGCGACGTCAGAGCTTGTTTGGATCGTTGCCACTACGCAGCGGACGTGCCTGTTGCGCAACGTGTGCGCTCCGCGTGTGCGGAACCCGCGGACGTTCAGGTGTTCTCGGTGACTTGGCTACTTCGCTTCGCTGCGCCGTTGACATCGCACAGGCGCTCGTCACCCGGAGGTGAGTGTTCACACGCGTCATCGGGAGTGGGATCGCACGCGGTGTCCTTGCAGTCTGTGGTACTGCAGCCCTTTCGTATACGTACTCGCGCTGGTGGTCGTTCTCCGGGGTTTCCCCGCGCTCGGTGTAATGAATTTGATCAGCTGTAATGAATCTCAGCTGTGACCAGCTTTCCGCTTTCCTGCGCTCAAGCCGTGCTCAGCTGGTTGTTTTGTTGGGTGGCCTCCACATTTGCACGCGATGTTGTCTGCTCTCGCCTCGCGTCTTGCTGTCTGCTGGTGAATGGTTCGTGGATTCATTCGGAATTCTGCTAGACTCTTTGAACGCCCGTGGCTGCATAAATTGTCCAAAACAACCTATCACCCTTGAAATTTATTTTTTAAGGATTTTTAGGCTACGGCGTAATGAAATTGTAATCAGCGGTAACTCTTTGCAACAAGAATAACTGGACGACGATGCATGGTTTATATATATATATATATATATATATATATATATATATATATATCAGGTCATTTTTATTAACAGGCTGAAAAGTCGTAAACGGCTGTGATAAAAACGGATATGTGTGTTTTATTTCTATCAGCAGCCTCGTTATTGCCACTTATATCATGTCCCGTCCGTCAGAAACATACCGGTCTTAAGAACAAGCTTCATTTGGTTGATCGCCATCAGCTTCAAAATTATCAGTGTTGGAAAGTACTTTAAGTACATTGTATTTAAAGTAAAGTATTTCTTCAATGAGGTTTAGAATACTTGTACTTTACTTGAAGTACATTCTCTGAGTACACTCTAAGAAATGCCAGCGCTTCTACTGTCCCGGGAAACGCTCAAAGACCCATTCTGTGCAATCAATGAAATCAGCTCAGCGAATGATGAGGCGGAACATCCGTTTAGACATAAAAACGAAGTCTGCGCTGTGGCATTACGCAATGCGTAATGCGTAATGCCGCAGCGCAGTCTTCATTTTTATGTCTAAACGGATGTTCCACCTCATCATTCGCTGAGCTGATTTCGTACATCGCAGAGATTGGCTCTTTGAGTGTTTGGCAGGTAAGCAGACGCGCAGGTATTTCTTAGAGTGTATGTACTTGTACTTTAGTACGTTTTTTTCTAGTACATTCTGAGGGAAGTACAACTCCCGACATCAAAGTACATTCCCCAAATTTGTCCTTGTTAAATTTGTATCACGAAATGATACTTTGTCAACTCTGAAGCCACTTAACTTTATCCAATATTCGCCGCCATTTCCGAAAATAATCGATGCACCCCCGTTTACCCATGGGGCAATGCAGTAAAGAGAAGACACTATATAAGAATGAAAGGGCATCATGAAAGATTGTGTTAAAAGTACAAAATGTACTTTACTTTGAAAGTACATTGTATTTATAGCGCTTCACTTCAAGTACATTGCGCCCGGTGGACTTGCTACTTTACTGGAAGTACATAACCTGTCATTCACTTTGTACTTTACTTCAAGTACTTTTTAGATGTGCTTTACCCAACACTGAAGATTATCCAGTACTTTTTCCGCACATGCAAGCCTTATAACAACGCGAAAGATTCGCGAATAATGCCACTCCCGTTGAATGAAACCTCGCCGTGATCATGGTGAAGTTCTCATTAACGGCGTCAACTAAATGGAGAAAGGTGCATTAACATTTTTTTTTCCTGTATGGATTATGGGCTTTCATAAAGGAAGTGGATATGGTTGGATGCGCACCTCGGAACTCTCTCAGCGTTGATTTAGCAGCTGACTTTTTTATTTCCGCCTTACCCGTTACAAAACCGCTGGAAAGGCAACGCGAAGTCAGGTGGGTCGGTGCTCTTTCGAGCGCCATCATTTCGCGCTCAGTTCGCACCGCGCTCTAACAAGTGGTTAGCCGCAGCAACAAATTAATAAAATGATAAAAAAGAGACTGAGATTTTTGCCGGTCCGTGACGTGTGGGCCACAGAGGGTCGATGGCCTCGAGTCCGATACGACTTCATCCCCGTGCGAACGCACTCCTTTGGAATTTTTCGTTGTCTGGTTGCACTCCACGCCCACCTATCTTACATCACTGGTCTCGCCAGCTCAGAGCTTCGAGAACAATGACAGTGTATGGCTCAACAAATCTGCAGCAAATAGATTCCCTGCTGTAATACACGTTTGGATACAAAAAAAAAAAAAAAAGCAACAACAAAAACGAAAACAAAAGTTCGGGGGGACGGGTCAAGTTTATCGCGGAGAAATATTCTTCACAAAGCGTTTCTTTTTAGTCATTATTGTATCAATCTTAAAAGTGGCTCGGTAAAAATTAATGATCTCGATATCATCTTGTTAGTTGAGCATCCGCGTGGCCAGAAATCATAATTTGCGCACTCTGGCATGATATTTTCAGTAGGCCAGAAATTAAACCCTGGCTCTTCATATCGAATGACATGCACGTTGACTCACCTGCAACGCGCCAGACTATATTCCCCAATAAAGTAGTGGATCTTCCTTAGTGACCTCGAGCGCCGTCAGTCAGTTGTGGGCACGTGTGTCTTTTCTTTATTATTAATAGTATTATTGAGCATTTTTTTTAGCTACGAGACGACCCCCTGGTATTCAGGCAGCGTGCGAAGTCCGGGCAATCCACACTGCTGTACTACACAGAGGAGAATGCTGGCATTTTCGTCGCACGAGGCCGCCGCTCATAATCGTCGACCAGCGCATTCCAAGACTGCATCGTGTACCCGTACGCTTCGTTGAGCTCCGAGCCAAGGTGAAACAAAGTTCAGTCCCGCACTTTCTGGCTGCTCGCGGGAGTGCCGAATCTCGCGCCCAATGGCCGTGAATTTTAATACAGCCAGTTTAAAAATGTAGGCTTAATAAGCAGCGGTAAAGTGTAGAGGCAGTAATTAAGCCTTCGCTAGTTTATACTATGACGTGGTCATTACGAATAATAAGAATTGGGATTGTGATAATAAACAGCCAGCATTCATCCTATAAACGTGTTCCGAGCCAAGATTTGCACAAACATATTTTCATCGTAAATGAAGAGTTCATACCTCAGCGCCGGTGCATCTCTCCCTAAAAGTCTGACGGTGCGTGCGTTTGCAGTACGAAATGATTAGTCCAAGTCAAATAGTACACATTAAATAGATGGAAAGCGGATATCGGTCCGCTGAAAAGCATGCACCGAGAGAACGACTTCATATCATTGGCCGCTTTCCTAAAGCTTTCGACATTCAAACAGCTCATTTAGCCTGAAGCGCTATACTCTCATACCCGCGGGCACGTGTTTCCCCGTTCGCTATTTTCTACTTCGTAGTAAAGTCATTAAGTATTAATTCGTTTATATTATACCTCGAGACACATTGTTAGCTAGCTATCTCCTGTCCGGCTGCATAACAAAACAAAACAAATATACACGAAGAGGGGCACGTTGCCCCTTGTGCACGACCAGGTGACACGCAAGGCTTCCTTGCGCTTCTCATGCCCGGCACTTGATCGAGTAATGCGGCGTGCCACTTTCCGTGAGCGCGCGCCTATTGTTGAGTTGAAGGGGGCGAATAACAAATGACCAGTCGCGGCGCCGCGGCCCTGGTAGATCCACTACATGGCTTCTGCGCAGTTCAGAACGATGAGCGCAGCATCGTCACGCCACGGGCAGAGGCCGTGACTTCAAGGGTTGGTTGTTTGCTTTTCCCATACGTGCTAAACTGCGGGACATTTTTTCTTTTCCTTTTTCGGTTTCGTTTTAAATTTTTTTTTCTTCACGCTTCACTAGGTACGCGTCATGACCGCCGCTCGCTCTTGGTAGTTTTATGTCCGGCAGCGAAGAATGCAGCGCGAACGAGACGCCTTTACGTCGATTCCAAGCTGCGCTCCGCGTTATGAAAAAGAAAAGCGTACGCAAACAGACACAAACGAGCGCTCAAACGTTCACTTGCACCTGAAAGATCGGCCACTACCTGGCCAAAAACTTCATATACAAAGGTTTGGTCGCCAACGAGGACGTCGTAGCAAATAGCGAATATGCCTGTTCCGTAAAGAGGACATGGAAAGCTTTTCAATGAGGCTCCGAGGAGGGACATTTTCAGCATCGTGACAACGACTTTGTTTCTCGGACTCGTCCGATTGTGGAAGGACGAGCTACACAACGTCCATCACGAACCCTGTCTGCGGGCAACGATGCACGTTTTCAAGCTGGAAACGGGATGAAGTAGTGCCACCGAACTTTGTCTTTGCTTGACAAAACATAGTTATCTTGATCACGAACGTTATCTCGTTTGATTACGCGGTGCCAGCCGTGCCTCCATTACGAACGAAAGACCGGTCGCGCGAACCCTCGTTACATCTAATGCAGTCCATCCACGTCACACCTTAGTCACTTCTTTAGTGGTCCAACCCGCGCACGAGACTGACAAAGCAAAACGTCGTGCCTTTGTTCCGACGGCTCACGCTTGCCGTAGCGGTATATTAACCGCTGCTTCAGCGCGTGCCGACGACTGTCAGAGCATCAATGATTGTGCACATGTGAGCGAGTGCGTCGCAGCTGGGCGGCTGGATTCAGCTCCGCGCGGCCGCACAAGCCAACGAACTTGCCAACACAATGGATGCGCGACCCTGAGAGGCTGATGCGGCGACATCTCTCGGAAGACAACGCGGTCGCGAGACACCCGATGACGGGACACAAGCAGGCGGGCGACAGAGGTCGGAGAAGGTCGCAGTCGAAAGTAGCTCGCCCGATATAGCTCTCGTTATCAAGTGATTCAAGGACATTTCGAGATTAAGGACCTTTTCGGTGTTCTTATTGGCATTAAGGATCATCTTCTATTGCGCAAAGGACGATAAAAAAGGATTGAGTTAATGCCCTCCCCCCCTTACTTTTTGTAGCAGGCTCAGATGATGCGCTCGGTCGTGACAATTATTGTTCTCCTTGTAATTAGCTAACAGGATTTTAGATAAATTAGTATTTACGCTTTTGTCTGTTAGCAGCAGCAATTGTTAACGAAGATACTGTGACCTCGTTAGGGAGTTGTGCAGATATTCTGGGAATTGCAAAATGTAATGGCACAGAATAATAATTCAAGCACGGATGTGGCTGGCCCGGAAGTGATATGACTGCAGAGGCGATAAACAGTGTGACATTTTAATAGTCGAATGCCATCGACCCTTCTTGCTTTCTGAATACTAGATTGTGTGCAAATTAAAACGATGAAATATTAGACTCCCTCTTTTTGACTTTATGCTTCCCAAGTTTGAACTAGTCAAATTGCAGAGGCACACACGGATTGAACAAACCCAAGTGGCACACACGATTAAACGCCTTCCGCGAGATCAATATAACTCTTTCGGCGCGGCATCTGACATATTCTTCTGCTCAGACTTCTGGATCCCCACGTGTAATCGGAGCCTCTGTCAAGATCTATGACAAGAAACAGCATTTAGCTTGATCATATTTTGCCGCGGAGTATAATAAATAGGTGATCTTTTGTCCGGTCAGCTCACGTCGTGGGTGAGCTTTCGTTCGGTACATTCAAATAAGACAGCCGCTGCTTTGTGTTGGCTGTTTGAACCATGTTCGTCGACGAGATGACCAACAAATCGTCTCGTTATGACTTTGTCCGCAAGGTTCCTTGCTCGGCAAAAGCACTTCCCAATCAAAACCACCCTTCCGCAGTCTCACCTTCCATAACGTCGTATCGCCTCTCATATGTCAGACGGGGAAGAGCTGGAATCGCTTCGTGCCTGTGTTCGAGGTACACGTTGTATTCGGTTTCATGGCGGGGATTTCTTTTTTATGTACACGTCTATGTATCGTTCGCTGGTGCGAGACGTGTTCTTTATCGCCAGCCATCGGAATCGGGTTAGCATTTCGGCGCGTCCGCTTGGGTCATCCGGTTGGAAGCTTCGCGGTCTACTTCAGGGTCATTGTGCTCCCAGCGCATGTAAGCGATTTAGCGAGCGACGAGACGAGCGACGGCGGCAAGCGACGAGAGTCAGCGACGAGCGACGGAGATATCTCATTGTCGCTCGTCACGTCGCTCGATTTTTTGGATTTCGAGAAAACTTCGCTCATCGCCCTTGTTCGGTTTCTCCCGTCGCTTTCATGCGGTTTGCCTCGTCCCGCGACTGACCGAGCTACACCAAAGCGGGTCGCCGTCGCTTGTCTCGTCACTCGCCAAATGGCGTACGTGCGGTTTATACTATGCGCCCTTGATCGTACGAGTTTAGAGCAGTGAAGAGGTGAAATATGATATTCCCTCCAGGAAATAAGTCCTTTTCATAAAAGTGAGCGACCCAAGCCATGGGCGACATGGGTCTAGAGAAAACTACGTTCTTGACAGAATACGCAAAAGGACACAATAGTGCTACCAGAAACATGACTTGCAATCAAAAGAGCAATAGGCTAAAAGTACCCTAAAAATACCCACGACGTATGGCAGCGCAACTTCTTTTCCCTTTGAGGACGCTGCACTGTTGTATGAATTACCATGTGAATTTTCATCTGGCATCAGTGCATGCATCAGACAATTCTCGCAGCTGTTGCAACTACTACAACAATTGAGTTGCCGATGGGCACGTGACAAAGAAAGAACACTTTGGCGGCGTGCCGTACTGAAATGGAGAACCGCTTACGCCATCAACGCGAATTGACGTCATCACAAATTTCATTCGATGAAATCGGGCGAGAGAGAGCCTTTCCGACAACCTGGCAGCCGAAGCCGGCCGCGGCCGATGCGCCTCGCCTTCAGGGAAACGCCCTGATGTAATGCCGCCGTGCCAACTCGGAGTACGTGGCAGCTCGTATGTATACGGTGGACTGTGGGTATTATAGATGGACACCTAGCAACGCGTGAGCGAGGCCAGTCGAGAAGTTAGCAAGGGCGTCCCCCCGCGTGTTGGCTGGCGGTGCCGATCCGGTTCCAGTGACTGCTCGTCCGCACTCGGGGAGATAGGACATCGGGGTAAGGCGGTCAAGCGACGGCCTCGTTGGCTGCGGCGCCGTGACCCCAGCGGCTGTTCCCAGCTTCTAGTTGCCCCGCAACCGGCAGCCGAGAGAAACTTCTCGAAGGCGAAGCGCCGTGCACCGAGGTGCGCACGGCAGCGACGCCGGTTGGAACGACCCGTGGCGACGACGACGACGACGACGCTAGCTCGCCGCCGGCTCTTCTCGTCGGGACGTTTTGGGACGGTGAGAATATATGCCTTGGCCCTTCGGCTCTGCGGCTTGAATTGCGCCCGGGCTTGGCGCGTTTGTTGGGCTGCGGCGCTGGCGGATCCGTTGCTCGGGGGCACCTCGACTCGATTTGAAATATCGCGCTCTTTACGGGTCCGTATGTCTCGCGCGTGTTGACGGTCACGGGAAGGACAGCACGGGTCGGATTGATCGCACGATGCTGGTGCGGCTCCGGGGGTGGATTGTCGCATGAACGTGAGGCTGGAAAGCTGCAAGCTGCAAAAGCAACTTTAGTCCGTACCAAAATGGAGGATGTTAATGTGCCACACGTCTGTTTCGTCAGAAGGCCCCTGTGCACCTCCGCGGGATTTTGCGTGCCGTCGTACTGAGTATATCACGTTGGCGGTCATTGTAAAGTTCAAAGTGAAACGGACGCTGCTAAGATGTCACGTATACCTCGTGCCGAAGTGGTAAGGCGTACGTGTACGCCGCTTGCTTTCTAAGCAGGACGTAGCCGCGGCAGGATGTTCTACACTCGCATCTCTCGCATTACAAAGGGCGCGCAAACGAAGAAACCTGCCCACATTAGAGAATCTGAACGTAGCTCTTCGCGTACCGTCGTCCTTCAAGCGAGTCACGAACCGACGGGCGCTAACCGATGTGCGAGCGTCGGCAGACGGAAACACCGAACGGCTAGACATTTTGGCGCCCTTGGCAACATTAACAATGTGATTAATGAGAATATTGTTGTGTTCGGAAGAGCCGTGTGCAGTGTATTATTGTTCGAACCGTTCGTCTTGATTTTCAAAGCACATTTTCGCCGCAGAACGGTGAGAACAGCAACGGAAGGAACGATTTCAGGTTTCACTCAATGTCAGCTTTCGTTCAATATTTCTAGTGAAAATGTTTCTGTCCGTCATTTGACGAAAGATATGGACATGATTAGATTGGCGGTTAAGATTAAATAAGTCGAGTCAACCGCAAGAGTAGAGCAATTTGGTGCTGACGCTATGAATGCTTGCATATAGTGACGCTAAGAAATAAGCATAAAAGTATGGTTGCGCGAATGACTATATATTAGTGTTGTGCAATTGCGAATATTGGAACTTTAAAATAGTTGTTTCGAATAATACGCTAAAGCGATATTCGCTGCGAGGTCAACTGCGATATTCGTATTTTTCGAAGTGTTGATCGCGGCAAATTAGCCTCGTTGAGTGCGCTTCTTACCGAGCACCGGTGCACTGCGGAGAAGCAACACTCGCGAAGCCTTCTTCCGAGGGTGTTGCTTCTCCCCAGTACACAGGTGCCCGATATGAAGCGCACTCAATGGGCTAAAATGCCGCGATCAATACTGAAAAGTACAAATATTGCAGCGGCGTGCGTAGGAAGAAATCACACTTTCAAATCGGGATGGTGCACGCGCGCGTCCGGTTTATGTAACAAGAAATTGAAACGTTGTGAATGTTGACATTTACATTGCAGTAAAATTTTCAAAATATAACTGGCTATTATGCATGAGTATATGTTACGCAAAGATGCCCTGACAACCTGGGGTAATCATTCGTGACTGGAGAAAATGCATTTGTATATAGCAAGAATATTTATAAATCTCATCGATTAGGTATAGCTGGGAATCTCATAGGTTTAATATTATGTCAAATGCGTCATTTACTTGCCAACCCAATGTGGACATTGAACTTTCTGAAGCCACAGTCGATATAGTTAGATTAAAATTAATTTAGCTTAGAAATAGACAAATGAAAGCTTGGGAACAACCTTCATGAGTTCAGCTTGGTTTATGTTTAAGCATGGTCAAGGTACAGTAGTGAAAGACTTAGAAAAACTATTATTATAATGCAATTAAATGCGAAGGTGCAATATTCGATTCGAAAATATTCGGCCAAAACCACTATTCGCTTCGAATTCGCTTCGAACTCAAAATCCACTATTCGCGCACGACTACTATGTATGTATGAATTCAGATAATCTTCTCGTTATTCTTTGGTTGTATGTATGGATTTTTTTATTAGATACAGGATGCCGGTATAAAGCTAGATGACGCACAAAAAAACAAAAAAATCTGCAGCCATTGTTTACGTATTACAGGGTCATTAACTTGCACATTAACACTTGGTGTATGGTTGATTGATTAAGTTCTGTGGGGAAGCAATTGAACTGCTTGAGGTGCTTGACTAATTGTTGTGGGGGAAGCAATTGAACTGCTTGAGGTGCTTGACTAATTTTTATGGGGGAAGCAATTGAACTGCTTGAGGTGGGTGGTGAATTTAATTTTTTTAATATTTATCACAGTGTCTAGAGTGCCGTCCGACGGCACTCCTGTGGAGCGTTCAAATGCCGTCCTACGATGGCCCTACCGAGCAGATGCCGTCCTTTAGTAAAGGATATGTCTTGCTTTTGGCACTTTGTGGCCGAAATTGGTATGCCTACTTTAGCTGTACTTTTTTGTATTAAAATTTTCAATTATGACTATATTTGGGTTTCATAAATCTTTGTTTATAACAAATAGTAACCGCGGTCTCACAAATATTTAGGTTCAATACGCGGGCCCTAAAAAATGTGTAACTTTTTTCTTTTTTTGAGGGGGGGGGGGATGAAGGGGGAGTATTGCTGCTACTCGAGAAGAACTCAAATTTATTTTAAATTACAATCGCAACCTTCGAGGGAGTGCAACTTCGTTGAATTTGAAGAGATCGCGCGCCTGCACAGCGCAGGCACAAACATACAAAAGAAAACATGCTGCTCGCTCCTATAGCGCTTGTCTCACTCGCGCTTTATGTTAAAACAAATTGTCGACGAGCTACTGATGGAACACAGGTCAGAATAACCGTGTGACTTGTGCTTACCATTTTCGGACGGCACTTTAAGGTGCGAGTGGAGTGCCGTCGGACGGCACTCTATAGACACAGCCTATATTTATTAATCCATGTCTTTGCGAATGCTTTTTTGTGTTATTACGCCGAGGAGTAATAATAAAAGTGTGTTGTGGTTATTACGCCGAAGAGTAATACCCGGAAAGTGAGACAAGAGCCCTCACTTTCCGGTGACGGCTTTGCGCTGGGTTCGCCATTCTGCATCAAAATCTCTGGAAAGCATTTGCCTTGCTCCGCGTGACAAGACGATTAATATCGATTGTGTATGTCAAGGATGGTGAAATTACGAATAGCGCGCACGCGTGCAGCCCTTTTGAATGTTTTACGAGATGCACTGATCCCGTTGAAGCCATAATCGGGCGGTATTACTGACGCCGCTACTTGGTTTTCTTCGTAGATTTATCCCAGGAAAGAAGGACCTCGATCGGTACTATGTTTTCGTCACACCTATTCACGACCCCAGCGGTGTGCATTTCATCCCTGTTTCTCTGTTTCACATTTTCGCCGCCAGGCTGCAGGAGGTTCTTGCTGGAGCGCAAATGCGACCACCGGACGGCCATTTTGCGCCCCCCTGAAGTTGATCTTTTGGCATCTTTTGGAGCGCAGCGAAGCTAGGCGGCAGCGTGCTGAAGACACGTTTTCTGCTCATTCGCCGTCATTCGCCAAAGTTTTTTTTCTTCTTTTTTAGTTTTGCGTGTAAACAGTTGTAGTTGTTTTGAGAAGATATGGAAACTTTTACGAAGGCGCAGCACCGCAGGGAAAAAGGCGCAACTCGTCGAACGCAAGTCTCGCCGGTCTCGCGGCGTGATCAAAGCTTCCTTGGTACGACGAAGTGCTCCGTCTCCGTGCCAATTCGCACGCTTGCATACCGATCAAGAATCGACGCCGTGCGGATGTGTTTCGCGAGTGCGAGTGCAACGTGCGAAGAAGACGTAAATTGCGTCCGACGAGCTGTGCTTTTATCCTGTGGCGCTGCGCTTTCGTAAAAATTTCCACGTGCTCTCAAAGGCAACTACGACCGTTTACACAAGGTATTAAAGAAACTTCTTTGGCGAATGACGGCGGGCGGGCACAAAACGTGTCTTCAGCACGCTGCAGCCCAGCCTCTGCAACGCTCCAAAGGTCGACTTCAGGAGGGCGCAAGATGGCCGTCTGCGGTGGCCGCAGAGCAGTGGGCGGCCAAGTGTTTTCTGAGGCGTTGTGTAAATGACATTAAATGGTGTTATCTGTCATGTCAGGAGACATCTTTTTCGTCATCAGTTTCGTTTCGTTTCTCTCCAGGTCTGAAAGCTGAGAAGTTAATCGGGAAGCAGCCATGACAGTGTTCACCGAGATGTCCATGGCGCACGTGGTAACCGTTATGCTGGTGACAACAGGTGAGTTCTTCGTGGGACAGATTCGAACGGGTGCTTCATTGTATATCTTTCACACTAGAAAAAGTAATTCACGAAGACTTGATTTCAGTTATGTTATCCAACGCACACCCGAACTTGCTTAATTTACCCCGTAAGTGATGACGTCACAACATGGCGCTCCGCTCCAAACAAACCGTTGCTAGGGCCGTTGTTATGGACATATGCATAAGGGGCCGACGTGAGGTTAGTAATGGTATGATAAAAACTAAATAGTTTTTGGTAAGCATTGTGTCTTTTCATGTCTAATCATGAATACTTTTTCAATCGTCTCAGTACCATAAAGCGATGACAAAAGCCTGTAATAAAGTTTCAGAATTGGTTTGCCTTGCTAGCAGACGACACAGTGGCTTCGTCACTAACCTCACACACGACCGCATTGAGTGAGGTTGGTGACGATCGACGAAACTTCTATTCTCGGGGTCAACTTTCTGTGGGATTTCGGAAGCGAAAAGTGCCCGTACACAGCTTTGAGCGACGCTCCAGATGCACGAGCGCGCGAACGCAGTTTACGTGCAGCTTGCTTCCGCAATATTTGAGAAGGTGAAAACACTGTGATGCTGGATCAGGTACGACAACGACGTAAAGTGTATCAAGGTAGAAGTGCACGTTTCAAGGATATCTGACAGCACAGTTGCTTAAGTGCACATCTGTGTGATCAAAGGTACTGTCCGTAACTTATATATACTGTCGCAGTTGGAAACGGATCGACAACCGTAAAAGAGAAAATAAAGATCTAATCGGCGAACTTGTGCCTAGAAACAAAAGAAAGGATGAGCGTCGGCGGACGCAGCAGCGAGCGACAATGTGTCGGCGTGACAGCTGGCTGTGAGTTGACAAAGCCGTGCTCGGTCCCTTATCTACTACGCTTGGCAGCCAGGGGCAGATTCAGAGGGGGGGTCCGGATTCTGCATGTGTAAAAATTCCGCATGTGAAAAATTCAGGGCGTGGAGACGGGAAAAGGGGGGGGGGGGTTCTTAAACTTATCGATACGCTGACCAACACCTGACCCCCCCTCCCGTCAAGAAATACCTGCGTCCGTCCCTGTTGGCATCTCGAGCATATTCGACCTAGAATATTCGTTGGTAAGCTAGAGCGAGGCTGGCTAGGCAAGGTCATTCTGGCCTCCTTATCTTTTACACTCGGGGTAAGGGAAAACTCGAATCTTCTATAGTCAGTTACAGGTTTCAAAAAGTTTTCTAGGGAAAGGAGATCAGGCGAGGAGAAAGCAGACGGAATGCTGGAGAGGAGAGGAGGAAACATCCTCCTCTCTTCACCATTTCGCCTGCTTCCTCCTCCCCAGCCAGGAAACTTCTTTTAACCTGTCAACGGAGAAGCGTTCTTTCTCACTCATGCACGCTTGGGGTCTTACTTAAAACTGAAGAATCAGTAAGATTTTGTCTCAGTTTGATGATTACAAGGCAGGTAGAAAACGCACGACCATATTGCGAGCCTGAAAAACAAATTTGGGGTCTTTAACCGCTCAAGTTAGAGTCAAAATGATTGTTCTTTAATTACAATGCACGTCAACTGCAAAATCAGAAAGAAGATCCGACGCTGCTTTGATATAATGTTCTAAACATATGCTTTTCTCGCTGGGTTTTTTAGCAGTTCTCCATGCGTGTGATGATTTTCGTCAGACAGTATCCCGTATCGCACGCAAATACAATTCGTTTTTATAAACCTGATGAGTTTTCTTAGGCCTGCCATGTTCCAAATAAATACAAAATCAACATCGTATCATTGTGCCGACGATTCAAACTGTTGCAGACAGCATACTTCAGTTAGTACACCATACTTTAGTCATTCCGTGTGCATCTGCCACGCGTTCGTCGTCTGCAACAGGCACCTCGAGACGTCTCGAGGACCGGAAGTTGCCGTCGCAAATATTTCAAAAACAAAAGATTCTCGGCAAACTTCTGTCGTGATAAGTGTAAAATCTAGGCTTCCTTTATCTATTATTTTTAGACGTTTATATTTCACGTCCGATTTTTCACTGATCGTTCTTTCGGACCATTTGGAGCAAAATCCAGTCCCATGTATTCGTCCACAACAACGCCCCTAGCAATGGTTTGTTTGGAGCGGAGACATCACAACTAAGTGGACACTCAAAACATGCTATCTGGGAAATTATCATCAATAACAAACCTCCAACTTTTTTTAATGCTGTTAAGCACGATAATTTTAGTTGAAAACGTTTTTTTTTTCTTATTTGCCTTTACGTGTGGTTTAAGTGCATTTTATACGCAATAAATCGAACATATGTCTGTCATTTTAACTACTGTTGTAATTAAACAGGATCTAATAATTCCGTGGAAATGTACTGATATAATGTAAATGTACACTTAAAATGTTCATATAATCCATTTTTTAAGTTTACTTATTTATTTTGCTAAGAAATTGTCAAGCTGCATGAGAGGGTGTTTTACTTGGCCTCCCAGCGTCATGAATGTGATGGGAAATAGGCAATAGCATTATAATTCTGGGGGATGTCCCGATTTTGTTGTCAAGGGGTTTGACTTCGCAATCCTAACAAGCGGTTCTCTGTTTCAGCATTCTTCACGTACGCGGATGGCTACTGTAACGACTTGAACTACTTCCGCGCCAGGCAGGAATGCCAGAATCAGTTTGAAATGCAAATGCACAGAGCTATGAACGTTCACGACTCCTACAGTACAACTCGACACATCGTTTGTTGGTAAGACCGTTCACCTGTTTTGTTCAGTGGATGGGTGAATTTGTATCTTGAAACACGCATTTATGGGGCATCAGCGCAGCAATTGCTGTTCTAGTGAACGTCTGTCTAGTCTGGAATTTATAAACTGGCAGTCTTTGCGTTTTGTAAACTCTCATTCGAAGGACCTGGCCTAATGAGATCTTCTTGCGCATCGCCTGCCAAATATACATCTTGCTTTGCACCTCTTTTTTATTATTGCAGCACTTGGGAGTTTCTTGAAACTGAGCTCGAAACATTGCTCGCTACGTAGCAAATTTTTCGCATAGTAGGAGATTAGAATATTTTTACCAAAAACAATATAAAAGGATCTAGAAGAGAAGGTGTCGAATACCACTGCAGAGTGGATACACGTAGAAGTCGGGTTTGATCGAGTATGACTTCGATAACAACACTAAAGGCAGAAGCAAGCCCGTAAATGACCGCCACGTGAGAAAACCAGAGAGCACAAGGAGAGAGCACGAACACCGCGCAAAGGCGTGTTGTGTCCCCGTTCTGTGTTCCCCGATCGAGTGCTTTTCGGCGTAAATGCTGTCATTTTATGCGCTTTTCAAGAGGCGCAAGTATAGCCCCAGAGCACATGTCTAGGAGGCATTGCAGTCGGGCGATATAGTCAGCGCCTCCAGCGGCAAATAAGCGCAGCGATGGGAAGTCGCCGGCGCGTCGTCTGCTTCTCCTGCCCCTTCCTCGTTACTTCCAATCACGGCACTGGCTTGTTGGATTGCATACGTCCCTGCATATATTAAAAAACGTAGTGACTGGTTTGTCTGAGGTAAAACTAAGCTGTTCTTTTGATATTGTGGACATAATGTTCCAGGCATATCCTGGATAATCAATTGAATGCGCTCCGACGCAGAAGGCACTCACGCAACAAGGTGTTGGGTTGACTTCCGTCTCGTTGTGCTAATCATTGTGATTAGCACTCACTAAATTATGCCTGCCCTTAATTTTTGTTGTATCTTTTTATGTATACTGAATGTTTTATTTTGCGGCAACTCAGAAATGTGTTTGCGGCAAGATTACTTTTATTCACATTATTATTTTGTTTTGTTGGTGAACATTTGCAAGAAGCTTGTTTTATTTTTAGTTTATTTTCTATCTGACTAATATATTTGCATGACCAACCTTTTTGAGATTGTTTACGAATCGGAGTGCTTAAATCACCGGGATATATGACTGGTTTAAAATATGTAAGTGCTGATTTCTTTCGACAGAAGTAGAAATGAAAATTTATTGACTGCCAAGTTGGCGCATCGCAACGTGACCACAAAATTAAAGAAAACGTTACGAGAAAAATAAGATATTGTGAAACCTGTTGCTCGCAGACCAGAAGATGGCGGTGTATTTGAAGAAACGGGTTATTAATGCTTCAAAATACTGGGTGTCCCAAGCGGCCAGCCTCTTTAAATCGACAGCAAAATTCGGTTTCTTAACCTATCGCGCGACGACTTTGTGTAGCGTTGCCCACAGATGGTGCATTTATTTATTTTTTTTGTAAAATTTGCGAAGAGCGAATTTATTTGTGGAAAAAGTAAAGAAAGAAAATGGCTTAGCTCCTATGGAAATGCGGCGAAGCCAAAGGTCTTCAAACAATACGGCGCCGTTTCGCACGGGAGACAAGAGATGGCGCAAGCGATCGCGACGCCAACTTCCGCCAACGAACGAACATACTGCGCCGAGTGCCGGCGTCTTTAGCAGACGATCTTTTTAACTCAAAAGCGGCGCGAGCTTTTTTCATATCAGTTGCCAATGCATTATTTTATCATCCTTACTAATGAAACATATTGAATGGACACATAATCGATTAAAAAATGATTTGTCGGGATATTTTGACTGTTTTTTTTTTTTTCGGGGTACTGATGTCGTTTGCTTTGCAGTTCCTTGTTACCGCGCCTGTTTTTGTTTCTGCGACTGTCGCCGCCATCGGAACGCGCTCCGCTTTTGAGTCGAAAGATCGTCTGCTAAAGACGCCGGCTCGGCTATGCTCGTTCGTTAGCGGCAGTTGGCGTCGCGACCGCTTGCGCCATCTCTCGTCTCCCGTGCGAAACGGCGCCGTATTGTTTGAAGACCTTTGGCTTCGCTGCGTTTCCATAGGAGCTCAGCCTTTTTCTTTCTTTACTTTTTCCTCGAATAAACTCGCTCTTTGCAAATTTTACAAAAAAAAATGCACCCTCTGTGGGCAACGCTGCACAAAGTCGTAGCGCAATAGGTTAAGAAACCGAATTTCGCGGTCGATTTAAGTAGCCTGTCCGCCCCTTGGGACATTCAGTATATACACCTGTTGTTTTTTTCTCCTTTTTTTAACAGGAGTGCTTTTTAGAGTGTATGGCGGTACTTGAACTACATATTTTACGCACCACTTAGATAAATATGCATACTGTAATGTCAGAATGTCTCGGCTTCAAATTCGACTCAGTAAAGCACTTCGAATTATTTTACAAATTAATAGTCAGCATCGATCAAAAAAACAAATAGCAACTCAGGAAATCTGCGAATAACACTCTGGAAGTCTTCACCAAATACCAATATCAAGCGCCACAAAGACAGTGGAGTCACAACGATATCTTGGTATCTCGAATGAATTAAAGGCAAAAATGTACCCCACCACCTCATTACTTTCTTTCTCCGACCACACCTTATGTCGTGCCCCAGCTGGGGCTTTAGTTCTTTAATTAAATAAAACAACCAAAAATGCAGTTTTGACAGTTTTGGCTGAGTACTACAACAAAACAAATCAATCACTGCAACACGGTATCATATAAGTGATCGCTAGAGCCCAGGAAATAGGTAAAAAAATTCAGCATTTTATCTCCAAACATTATTGTTACCATGTGGCCCCACATGTCTAGAAAGCAAGGAGCTCGCGCTTGTTGGCTTCGCCGTTTTAATGCGAGAGCATTGTATTCCCCATTACGCGAAAATCCGGCGGCGGCGGCGGTGTGACCGAGCGATGGTACCAAAAATGGCCGACAGCGCAAAGAGTAAGAACACATAAAAAATGCTCTGGATTGACAACAAATTTCTTAGGGAGGTCCCTGTAAACAAGGTAAATTATTGGCTTTGAAAAGAAAATTTGTTACATTTGGTCTGGGTGAGAATCGAACCCGGGCCTCCGAGGTGCGTGACGAGCACACTTCCCCGACACCACGGCGACTCCACGGTTCTGGCTAACTACAGGTGTGCCCACTGCCTAGTGTGTGCGTCATTGCACACGTCACGTCGCAGCAGCTGACTAAAGGTCTGGCCCAACGCTGCTAAGCTACCTCAGTTGTGGAACTCCCGTGGAAGGGGTTACCTCCACTCACTCACTTCAGTCCGCCTCCCGTCGTTTGAAGCGCCATCTAGATTTTCGTTTCATAACTGTGTGTTCCATTGAGTATGGTGGAGTGCCATCTAGACGCTGCGCTTTGAAACGTACATATTCCATAGAATACACTGCAGTTACCATAGCAGCCGTCCCGCGCATCAAACGACAAGAGGCGAGTCGTGGCTAGTGAAGGGGGTACTGCTCGTGCAAGCAGAGTCTATGAGCAGTTCCGTAACTGAGCTTATCTAATAACGTTGGTGTGGCCTAGTGCATGCATCATTGGGCACGTGACGGCGCTGCCAATGGGGAGGAGGTGGCACCACGTCATGAGTGTATAAAACAATTTCACCAAAGGGACTATAATGCTTTCGCATTCCCACACATAAGCAGTCTTAAGTGTGTCTGCCGAATTTTTTTACACGTTAGGATGACACACAGTAATTTTAATCGCACACTGTAAAAAAAGAAAGGCGGTCAAGTACAGCATCTTTAACGGCGCAAATGACGAACCGGACTTCCCATCGTTGCGGAAGTTGCACACCAGATGGTGCGACCTGTCAGGGCAATCTCCACTGCACTGTTTTCATACAAGATGAGCTAGTTAAGAAACATTATAAACTAAACTCCGGGACAGGGAGAATAAACTGACAAACACGTGTGGTGTTGCCCGTCGTTTTATTTTCCTCCTCTTGGGGTTTAGTCGGCGACATGCCTTTGTCTTGCTCCGCTTGCCCTGGACGTAATCTGTTGCTTTCCTCCGCTTGTTCTCTTCACCTGCAGCGCATACCTCAGGGCCACCCGCTGTGTCCACGAGCTCTCGCAGAAGGAGCAGTGCATCGACGACAGCAGCCACAAAATGCTGACGCACTTCCGTCAAAAGTCCCAAGGCAAAGACTGCGACCGGTACGACTATCGGCAGTGCGGAGCTGCCGGCACAGCAGTCAGCTCCGCCTTCCTCCTCATTGCAACTTTCCTCCTCGTTCGGTTGTTCGGCACGTCGTGATCTTCTATTTTGTTCATCTGTCCCAGTTCAAGGAAAGAGAGCATATAGTGCAACAGCAGCATCCGTCCAACTGTGCAGTCGCACGTGTGCGTCTAATATACGAAACCAAAAGTGCAATTTGAAGGGACAGAACATTGTTGGGGGGAGCGTAGCCTACCATGTGATTGGTACTCACCCGGTAGTCAACTCACCGTCCTCCATTCTTGACCAATCTGCGTGGAAGAGACCGACGATCTGGAGATTAAACGCCATTACCGCCCTTCGGACCTTCGCTCAGAAAAGGAAAGAAAATGCTTGTGTGTGCACGTCCACATGGCTCGCCAGATGGATTGAAGCTGTCTAAGAAGCAGTTACGGTTGTGTTTGCAAATACCTGATGAGCTGTCGAGTTCCATACATTCCATCTCCCGAGAAAGTTGTCACACCCTCTTGTCTTTTCGTACCGTTTCCTCTGGCTGATCATGTTTCCGCGTTTGCTCCACCGTCCTTTCTTAAGCTGGCAGTCTCAATTTCTTTCAACGAAAGCGCAGCTATGCACGTTTACGATCAACATTTGTTCAAAGATACTGGCAAGTACAGAGGGGAGAGCCCTTGAGATTAATCACTTGAATCTTCTTTAGCTTAATAAGCGTAACTTAAAAATAGATATTTCATGCCTGCACTGGTTCCGAAAGGACCACCTTGTGTAAATATCCCCAAAACAAGGCTGCTCAGCCCCCCCCCCCTCCCCTCCCTCCCTCCCCCACGAAAAAAAAAGCTTGGTTTTTTGTTATGCCCTTCTCACGTTCATCTTCTCAATTTTTTTGCACACCACTAGTACGAGGGTGATTCAATAAATAAGGTGAATTTTTTTGTATAAAGACTTCTAATACAAATAAAAGCTTACTTTTTTGTTATTTTTATTGTTTTACTACTTTTCCACATTGATTTAATTTCTTATACAGATTACAAAAAAAAACTGTGAGAATTTTACCGTGTAACAAAGATGGCCGACCAAGAAGCATGCTCCAGGATTGAACAGCGGTCAGTTATCAAGTTTTTGGTTGCTGAAGGGTGCAAACCCGTTGCAATTCATAGGAGAATGTCAACTGTGTATGGTGCCACATGTTTCAGTCAAAAAAATGTCTACAAGTGGGCTAAAAGCGTTCACGAGAGGCACAAAGTTTGAAAGTGACGATGAAGTCAAAAGTGCTGTGAGCGACTGGCTGAGACATCAGTCTAAAGATTTTTATGCTGAGGGAATACGGAAGCTTGTGCACAGATGGGAAAAGTGTGTGACAGTGCTGGGAGGCTACGTAGAAAAATATATAAAAAGTAAGCTTCTATCTGTATTAGAAGTCCTTATACAAAAAAAATTCACCTTATTTATTGAATGACCCTCGTACATCCCCACATAGCGGTCTAATCATGGGTGAGCACTTTGTTTGGCCATCCTGGCAAATATACCAATGTAGGTCACACAGGCTACTAGAATGAGAAACTTCCGAGTGTTTACCTGTTGCGATCAAACTCACTTTTATGGTGAACCCGGCGCTGTTTCACAGGTTTACATGCATTCTTTTTGCCTCTACCTCAAACGCTGGTTACCATTCTTGCAAAAAGCAACGCTTGCTGGTATTGTTCCACAATTTAGCCGATTGTGTCGCATAAAGATAAAAGAATCTCACTGATAAAAGAATCTCACTGTTGTGCCTAAGTGTTGTGAAAAGTCATTTGAAGTGTGATCATAAGGAACGAAAAATCAATACAAAATAGTGCACCTGAGCCATGGCAAATATGAATCGAGTGGTGCAGTTCATCGGATTTCGATGAAGCTATAGTCACTGGACGGTGTGAATGTTGTCTACAAATGTATGTCATTAAAAAATGCATAAAATAAAGTTTAAAAAAAAACCCTACACAGTTACGTTCCACCGTACTTTCTTATTGTTTTTGTTCTTGGGATGTGGGCAGTTTTCCGTGCTTTTGCGCATGGTGGCCACTATAGATGCGCTTTAATAATTTTCCCTTTGTTACGGGTGACTTCGCACCGCTACTGCCCACCTACCATGAACATGTGAACATTCATTCACTGACATGTTTCCTGCTCCATAGATCTTCAAGTGCTCTACAGTCGGACCAACTCAGAGACTGGAGAACGCTTAAAAACCACCGTAACAATTGACCCTCTTCAAGATTCTATGGCCTTAGCTTGTTGGAGTTGGATGGTCTTTGGCACGCTTCAGAGTCAAAAGTATGGAAATCACACATAATTAAACTATGCTTTTCACTCATTTTCAGCAAGTATACAAAAATACATTGAAAGGTAAGGCATGCAAACTAAAAGTAGGAACCAGGGGTGTAGCCAGTGGGGAGCTTATGGGACTTCAGCCCCCCCCCCCCCCCCGAAATCCAACCGACCCTATAACGTACACATGCATTTTGACCCCCCCTCCCCATCCCAAGTCATGGACATCCCAGCCACCTCATCCGCCCCCCCCCCCTCCTCCTTTCCCGAAATAAATTACTGGCTACACCACTGGTAGGAACATCTGTGCAAGGCAATAACGTTCTGTATGCTCAATTTTTTTTTCTTTCTCGTTCGTATGCTTAACATTTGTTTCTAAAGGAGCACCCAAGTGAAATACGATTTGGGGGATTACGTAAAACATCAACGAAGGGCATCGAACTTCCAACGTCCTACTGAGATCTCAGTTACTTCACAATAAGCCTCCCTCAAACTCACCTTGGCTGGGATTCGAACTCGTTAAAGAGGAATCCGTGGGCCGGCACTTCGCCTCAAAGCCACCGAGGGGCCGAAGATAGTTTCAAATGAATCGTGCTGTGGCAAACGGTGCACATCGCTCGGCAGAGTACAGGCGTACTGTCTTACGCAGAAGGTATATCAAGCATTTGTTCATAAACACCATGCCTGCATACTGGTATTTCGGGATCCGTAGTGCACAGCACAATTCTACGTCATGAGCGGCAAATCAGGCTAAGTATAAGAATAACCGGGCAACAAGCAGCTGGCTTTAAACCTTTATGTCGTGTCATGTGCTCCAAACAAATGCTTCATGAACAAAAGACAGCTCTTCATACAGATTCTTCAAACATCCATCGGCACACGAGCGCCACTCAAGCTTTTCGACAGACTAGAGAGGTGGCATCACTGGTCCTTAAACGGCAGCACCATCGAAAGAGCGGAACAGCCTTGCCGTGGAAAACAATGTAAAGCGGAAGTGCCGTCGCCATAGAAAACCAAGACAAAGCCGTCATCTGCATGCAGACAATGTCGACAATAGACTTGCATTAAAGAAAGGAACAAAATGCGGCGTGCGACGGCCTCCAAGATAAACAAAATTAGCACCTGTGCCATATCTGTTTTGGCAAAAATGAAACAAAAGAATGCAATTGTGAAGAAAAAAATTCGTAACAAGCAGTGACTAAAACATTTTGCATAAATAGCTTTTTTTTCTTTTTTTTTTTTTAGAAACACAGGAAAAGCTGTTTTTGCAAGGAAGTTCTAAACAATAGAACCCTTGGAACTTTTCAATGGTATGTGTTTGTTAATACCTACAAATCAGCACATAGCGAAAGTGGCTCAGATGAACAAGCTTCTCGTTTTGAATATGGAACGCCTTCATTCTACTTTTTCAGGCAAAGTCGCGCTTTGAGGTATTCACCACGAAACATCTGCCCCCCTATTATTCACTTCCGGGAAAAAAAGTCAGTTCGTCAAATTGCCGGGTGCCAATTTTTCACATTGATTTGACAGCACCGCATCGTATGCGGCGCAGTATGCATGCGAAGTCACACCAAATTGTATGACGTTAAACAAAGTGTGAGCATTTTCGAATTGAACAGGTTGATGCAGTTTTATGAGCACCTGACACCCGTATCGCGTCACCGCTTTGTTGCCGGGAAAACAGCAAGAAACAAGAGTCTGCACTTACGAAGATTTGAGGCTAGACAAGAGGGGCAAATAAGCATTAGGCACTATTCATAACGCTGTCAGCTTGTTTACTCTATTGGACCGAGAGTAATGATTCGTTTTACATTTCTCAGCGTGACCAAAATGTAACGAGTCCACTTCAGACAAACTTGAATTATTGCTCCACTTCATTCTTCTTTTTATTTTTATTAGGATGTGATGCTTAGAAACGTTTATGGTTTCGGCGAGTCGTGAAAGCCGCTCTGGCAACGGGACGAGTTGCATTTTTGATCCAATACAAAATGAAGGGAGAACAGTTGCTTTTATCTCTAGGATGCTGGGCCAAAGTGGTGCTATTTAAACACGAGATCCTATTATGGGTGCGTAGTGCCCTGCATGAGAGTAGATCGCTGATTACCACCCTGGAAGGTCTCTTGGTACCGTGACCTGCAACATCGAAAAGAGCTCCGGCTTTTTGTTTGTTCTCGGTGGCGATTGACAGCCTGTCTTAGCCTCACTCATTTCAAGTGACCTTATAAAGTTTAGCATGCTGTCTGGGCTGATAAAATGTGCTTGCAATAAAGACTGCAGCTTGGTACGTTGTGCGAGAGATTTCTGAGCTCTGCCAAATCCCTGAATGTCCCAGAATGTGACATCCTACAATTCATACAGCAGTGCCACATTTCAAAATGCCAGAGACCTCCACAGAAACCAACCAACGTTCGATATACACCACCTCATTGTTTACATCACTGCGCATGCGCAAGAATCCCTTATTTGAGGAGCCAAGCACCTGCATTCCATCTCTTGCTCTACAAGGTGTTTGCTAGCGCTATTCAGTGATAGAGAAAAAAACAAAGCACAATGAAACTTTTCACAAATATGTCTTTGGGTCATCATACTTAAATTTTGTGTGTAGGTCTCTGGGAAAAAAATGCAACACAAAGAAAGCCTTATGCATAAGTTAAAAAAAAAATGGTAACAAGCCGTCTGGTTTGTTTGCTATTGTTTACCTAAAAAAACTTCACCAAATAAAAAAAAATTAACACACATTCATGTTTTTTTGTTTTTTTTTTACTGGGACATTATTATTTCAAAGAAGCTTTCAAGTTTGTGTTCCATCATCCATGTGGTGCCGCCTGTGAGTAGCAGCGTCAATGAGACGGTTTGTTTCCGCTTTTCTATAGGAAAAGCACATTCCTCCCTCCCCCTTTTTTCTAGACACCTACTCACAACATTTGCGTATACTAAGTCACATTTAAGTTGCATTGCACTCAATTCATTTACTCATTTATGATATCTTCTTTTTTTACTGAATAGCACTTATAAGCACTCTGTACAGTCAGTGCCACTGCCCTGGCATGACACAAGAAACATGAGTTGAATTATCGAAGCAGTAAAGCAGCAGATTCAATAACAAACATTAATAGGAACAATTATTAATCACCCTCACGAGATCACATTTCCAGCGACAAGAGGTGCAGGATGTCATATTTCATAGTTCCATGACTGAACCCTGACTAAACCCACAGGCAATCAGCCATTACTGTAAAACACATTGCTGTGAAATATAAACACAATTTCAAAACTATCTTTGCACTATTTCATGGCACTTGTTTAAACACTGATTAACAAATTGAAAATTGGAATACAATGAAGAAGGTACACCCTGATTTCACATATGTGCTGCAGTTGTGCTTTACGTAGAACTGCTGTTAGCATATTCTTGCAGAATTCACTGATAAAAGCAAACTTGTGCATGTATATTCAAAAGCAGACTGTATATGGGGCAGAAAAATAAACAAATGTGTGCATACATTGTTCATTCAGCTGCATATAAATCTTATATGGTCCAAAACCTCATAAAACTAAAAATATGACACTGTTGTGCAAACAGTGTCAAGGGGAAATCTCTTTAAAAATTTCAACCTGAAAACTATGCATTTCCCATTTGCTTGCTTTGATCGTAGACTAAATTGGGAAGTTAAATACGAGGAAGCACTCTTCTGGATATATTTTCTGGAAGCTTGTCTGAACAAGCAGAATTCATCTCAGCAAATGTTTTAGAGAAGTTCAAGAACACATTTTTATACATGTCAATTTAGGTAAGATATATTTAAAATAATCTCTTAAATAAGTAAAAGAAAAAAAACCTGTTTTTTCAGGTTGGAATTAGCTGTTTAATGAAGCCCTTGGAGTAGCTTAATCCAGTAATAACTATGCTTAGCAACTTAATTTGCTTACTTATGCACATGCTCAAAGATTGCATTTAACGCATAGATAGCACGCAAGTGTTTCAGAAGTAGGCGTACGACAAAATATCAGGACTATCGTAAGAAATGCATAGCCTAAAAATACAAAGTAACAAGAAACCAGTACCATCAGTACCTGCCAAACCTAACCAATTTTGCTAATTGCAAGGGATGTGCCATCTCAGCTTTGTTGCTGATGTTTAGAAATCTCCTTGGTTTTGCAAGCTACGAAATCTGCAAAAGTCACTGCAACAGTTTTTTCTGAATGCTTCTGCTCCACCTTGCACTATTGTCGCCCCAACACTGCAGGAATGAAAACTGCCAGATTGGTCCCGTATGTACGACCAATTTTGCCACGTCAACCCGATTGATTTTGTCTCCAGGAGAGTGACAATAACACTGAATGGTACATTTCTGTTCTCTAGCCATACACATTGCACTAAAATGAAAACAGGTACAGTGCATCATTGTGTGCCACTCAACAAATGCTACAGGTGCAGTTGCCAGCATGCCTAGTTAAAAATTACCAGACAGGCTGCAAAGATGCAACGAGGAAACTTTCCCGGATCAACCGGGTAAGACGAGAAACAGCCCTCCTCTCAGTACTATAAGCCAGGAATTGTACGGGAAGCTAGTAAACAAATTAACACAGAACTGAACAAAAAAAATACTATGGGGTACATTTTTTAACGCCGTTGGTGACAAGAGTAGCACTAAAGAAGCCAGATCTTGCAGCTTGTACTGAATCGGTGAAAGGGTTGGAGAGTCTCTGGCAGTGCCCTCCCCCACCTCATGCAATTCATGCACCTCAAGTTCACACTTTGAGCACACTTCCCTTTTCAACGGCGTCCTCATTCTTGGCAGTGTCCTGGTGGTGCTTGAGCATCTCCAGCTGACGTACCCGCGTGTAGGCTGCCGATCCAAGCAAAACCAGTCCGTTGCTCACCCACCAGAGGACGCTCTTCACTTCCGAGAACCACACCACAGCAAGCACAGTTTGTGTACAGGCCTTCGCCGTGCCGCTAACGTTGTGGGTGAGGGGAGAGGTGACCTGTATCTGAAGCATCGTCACGTAAGCAATCAGGAACCCAAAGACGCCGCTCACGAGCATGAGGACCCAGAACGTGGGGTCAGCGAGGAAAGGAAAGTGGTAGACGGTCGGAAGCTCGCCAAACACAATCATGAGGGGAAAGAAGAGAAGCACGGCATTGATGTTGTTATAGTAGGTGAGCAAGGACGCGCTGTCCCCGACCAGGGGCAGCATTTTTTGGTGTAAATACTGTACATGGAAAGCGTGGCACTGGCAAGAACGCCGCAGGTCACTCCAAAGATCGAGAGCGACCCCATAAGGCCCTCCTGGTTGACTCCCAGAAGAAACCCGGATACAATGATGCCACAGCAGGCCATGGCAGCCATGGAGGTCGACTGGTGCAGCACAAAGTACGTAAAGATGACATTAAACACCGTAGTCAAGGATCGGCTCACGGTGTAAAACGCGACTCCGACATACTTCAAACAAAGATTGTTGAAGGCGACCATGGCAACGAAGAACGCCGAAAGCGGGAGCAGCGCCTTGAGTACCGACACATTCAGATCCACCCTGGGGAAATGAAAGACGCCCGGCATTTTTTCACTCAAAAAACTCAGGATGACGCAGAGGGCCGAAGAAACCACGCACTGAAAGAATGTGATGAACAGGGGGGCGTTCAGTTTTCGGTCCTTGTCCGAGAGCAGTGTGTTGTTGATGAAAATGAGAGAAATCGAGATCACCCAGTAGGCCATCACGACGACGGCGATTCGTGCATACTGCATAATAATTGCGCGGTCGCCCATTTTCGGAAAGGTGCTTACGTTGAGCGGTTTGAAATATGGGCCCCCAGAGACTCGGGCACTTGCGAGCACAATTTGAACAGGCGAAGAGAGCGCGATTTCTTTAGAGACACGTAACGAGCGTACCAAACGACCAGTCCGTGTAGGCTCCGGTTGGATTGAGCTGGCTTGGCTAAACTAATCTTGCGATTCGGCTACATCTCGTGGCACCACCAGCACTACGATTTTGTTTCGAAGTTGCGGTTATAATTGTATGCTTTCATTTCTCACATTTTCTGAACAGTACACTACACTCTAGTTTCGAACTCCGATGCTGGCAACACCGTTCATCTACAGTCTCGTTTTCAACAGGACAAGCGACGTAGCCAGCACTACGTGGCGGGAAAATTCAATTAAGTATTGGTGGAGATCGAATATGGGGAACGGAGCACCAGAGATTCGCGTTACGTATAAATAAATAAATATGGGACGACATAAGCATACGCACACCACAAGCCATTTTCTTACAAGCATAGAGTTTTCATTTGGCCTGATCCCACACGAATAAGCTCAAATGTTCCTTCTACATTTTATTTACCTCATGGCCATCAGCAGAATGCATTGCATGAGGGGATAACAAAGTAAAAACAAGCACGGTTAAAAAAAAGAAAATACATTTAAAAAAAAGCGAAGCTATGGAACGCCATTGCTTAGCTTTGAAATACGATCACCCTTGTCAAAGAAAGGGTACTTTATTCACACACAAACACACACACACAAAAAAAACTTCACTTTGCTTGGTTCTTAGTAAAAAAAAAAATCGATTAAATTCAGCTTTCTACCCATCCACAATGTTTGCATTTGCATCAAGAGGCATATTTCTCGCTGCAACAAGTGGTTCTTGATTTTTTTCTTTGTTTTCGGCGCCAGGCCTTTCCAAATGAGGCATGGTGTTCTCGTTGCCGACGGTTCCGTCGAACGGCGACACTTTCAGGACTCCACCAGGTCGCACATCAATGTCATTCCCCTAAGTGGAAGCAAGCCAATGAGGTGTCACGACGTATCAGGAATATATTGCTCAACAATCAGGGCCCATTTGACAGCTAAACCATGCAAATGTATGAATGGTACTGAAGAAGCTTCCCTGATGGAGAAAAGAATAAGCTTACTTGGGCAGTCTCAACCTCACAGTCAGTCATGTGGAGCTCTGCATTGTTCAGAATTGTGATGGGAACCGTGGCAGAACCGCCATCAATGTGGCAGTTTTCCATCATCACCACGCCACTGTGCACCATGAGGACGCATTGCATGGGCCTCATTACTTTAACAGTGATGTTTCTGAGTTTCAAACGAGAAGTGCTACAGTTGATGAAGACATCTCCGACGTCTGTGGGGGTCAGCACAGTATTCTCACGGTCACCAGCACCTGCAGCACAAAGATAACATCACCCTCGGGGCGCTTCTAAAGCAAAAATAAGTCATAATTCAGGGCCAAACAGTTAATCGATTAATCTCCCAATTAATCATTAAGATTAATCAATATGCCTCCATAAAATCTATTATCAATCTCCCCTTTTTCTGAGATACATCTCAGAAAAAGGGGCGTGTCGCATTTTCAATAGGGAAAAGGGCCATTAAAATTTGGGGATGTCTACGATACAAAGGGTGCATAGATTGAGTTTGTGCCATAAAAAAAGCATCTCGAAAACCACTTCAGTGCCCCTTTCAGGTGAAATAAACAAAATAAAAGTAATAATTTTCCAATTGTTATCAATAATTTTAAGCATTTAATCGGTTGGCTCCTGATCTGAGAAGAGTGAGGAGAACAAAGAGAAGGTAAAAATACTCGCTTTATTATTCTTGTGCATTCATCTATTTTGGCAGGCAGCTCTGTTTTCTCCCATGGCAAACCACTTGAGCATTTCATGTGACAGTCATTCAGAGTTATTATGTGGTTAAAGTATTAATGTAAAAATAATTTTTTTTCTTGCTGTATTTTTACGAGTGGTACAACTTCAAGAATCAACTGACGTGCAATTTATGAAAAAATAGTTGCAAGCTAAATGTGCCATTTCTTTTTGCCCCTTTTCAGGTATTATCCAGAGACCAACTCAACCAATTCATTAATTGATTAAAGAATAGCAATTAGATGGGTTAAATGTATTAATCAATGCCAAAACCTAATCATAACCAACTCCTTTTTATAAGACCTTGGGCAGATACTCTGCTATCTCCATGCATGCAATATGCAATTGTTATGTAGTGTTCCAGATCACTGAGTCGGCAGAGTTGTATTGAAGATGAGGAAATGCCTTGCCTTCCACAGTGATATCCTTGTCGATCCAGGGCAGGCCGGCGCATGTGTGGACGCCCGGAAGCAACAAGATCTGGTCTCGCTCCTGAGCTGCTGATATGGCATGTCCAAGAGAATAGTGGAATTCAAGGGCAATGTCGTCTGCAACTCCCAAAGACTGCACGAGAAGAGAAATGAAGGTGAGCCTAGAGATGCGTCCAGCAATGCTGCACAAAATTAAAATCACCTTCAAGTGAGCAAAGGAGAAGAACTCGGCAGCCACAACGTGCACAACAAGAATGCCACGCCTTCTCGCGGGCTGGGGGTGATGGACAAACTGCTCCTGCCCCATGCAGAGCCTGCCAAAGAGTAAAAACACCACAGAGTCAGCCCACACTGTCACCAAGCAATTATACACGTCAGCCATGATCTGACCCTATCTTGGGAAGGTGATGGAAGAGGTTGTCTTCCTGTGTAAACGTGGAAAGGAATTCATGTTGATTAGTTTAGCAGAACCACTGACTGGCAGGCTTAAAACTACTGTCCACCTCTACACCTTTTGCTTTCTTTTGAAGGACATAGAAAAAATGGAGATGCTTTCCTGGTATTGTTCTCACATTTGAAAAAATCCAAGGATGTTACACCAACATGGCCTAACATCGAAAGCAGAGCATGCTTTCTAAGTTCAGGATACTTGCAGCCTTAAAGGGGCGGTGCAACAATTTTATGGTTAAAAGAATTTGCATCTCGTCATTTTTACGTTATTCATCGTGTCCCGGAGAACAGAGAAAACACCTCCTTTATTAAAAATGTCGCCATTCCGCTGCATAATCGCAAATCAAAAGTCAAGCTTTTTCCCCCACCTGCAACCCCAAGTGGCAGCCGAAGGAACTACACCGAAAAGATTACGTGACCTCGCTCGGCTCTAAGCTGCAGCATAACGCCCGCTAATGTCAGCGGAGAGAGGGAGAGGAAGCGTCCTCCGAGATAGCACACCGGGAAGCTGCACGGCCCTCCGAATGACGTCACTGGGAGTGCAGCCAGGTGTGACCCTGAAGACTGGGAGTGAGTTGAGGGGTGCCCGAAATGCCAACATTTATCTTTTTTACGCAACAACTAGGACACGCAGGCGAAATCGGTTTTCTGTTCTTTACTTCAGGAGTGTCAGAGGGCAACTTCCACAAATCTTTGACCGAAGTCCGGAAATCGTTGCACCCCCTTTAAACATAAAGTTCCCTTACCTCAGTTGACGGTTTTCTATGATGTCCATTTCCCGAGAGAGAGCCTCCAAGCGCACGGTGAACTCCACCATCTGCTTCACGTCGGCAGGATCCAGTTCAAGGTCAGGGTCGCCGCTGTTCAGCCCCGTTGACACCTTCAGTGTTTCCAAAGCCCTGCGAATCTGTTGACCTTCCTGAAGGAACCTCTGAACTTTGATCTTTGTGCTATCATCCACCTGCCCAGCAACAATGTCCATGTAGCTGAAAAAAAAAAAAAATTGGCTTTTTTTTTTGGAAAACATAAATTTAAAATTGCAGATGAGCGCACCATATTCAATAAAACAATTTGAATGGGGAAACTTCCAGAAAACGAATTGCTAGTCGTGGGACACAAAGCCACTGCTTTTAATCCTCATCAATTCAGCCTACTTGCTCCATAATGCTGCTTACTTTCTGCTCCAGTTTTTAATTGCAACTCCCCAGAAAGTGCAGATTTTTAACCATTTTTGTTACCACAAACACAATGAACTGGCTCGACACATGTTTGAAGGCTTGCTCCCATAAAATGGCCTCCGAGATTCCAAAGCGCGCGCGCTTCGGTATCTCCGAGGCCATGCTCATACTGATACTGCTGCAATGCTTAGGACTGTTGAAGTCTTAGCGAATTAAACTGAACTTTTGCAGACTGTCTTTTTTTTTTTTTTTGAGAATTATGCTCCAGGTAGTACTCAAATTTATTTTATAAATTGGTAAAGAAACAAAATGAACGTACAGCTCTACTCTGGGCCGTATCTTGAACACAAACTTTTCAACTTCGTCATCAGCATCGTCCCATGGCTTCCATATATGGTTGTAAAAGAACCTGGGCAAGACGGACAGACGCCAAACATTCAGTGCAATGTAGGCCGAGAAAGTCGATCCGACACGACCAGTGCCACCGATTGACCTTACCTGACGTGCTCGATGACAACCGCAGTTTCGAAAAAATTCCCCTCTGGGTCATCTTCTGACGATGGGTACAGATCAAGGAGGGGTGCAATGGGCACGACTTCTGCCACGTTCAAGCCGGGGGGTTCGGACAAGGCTGCCAGAATTCGAATGTCCGCTTCCAGTGCGTTTACACTTACGTTCGTAACCTAGGTTGGGAAACATGGCGGTGGTAAAGGAGGCAAAAAAAGATTAGGAGTGAACAGGCGGAAGAAAATACCACTCAAACCACATACCTCAACGAGAAAGTCGCAGTTGGACTGCAGTCCGTGCGAACCGCGCTTGGCCTTCCAAATTGCTGTCCAACCGACAGGCTCGATATTGGACGCTACGTAATTGACCAACGCCTGCTCAACTTCGCTGATTGCCGCGTTCGAAATTATATCCGTGAACTCCTCGATTAACTTCTCCGTGCCTTCGTCTTCCAAGTCCACCTCGTAGATCAACGGGTAATCGGACGGTTCACCGGGCATGGCCATGGCCTGCGATGTGCTGGGCTTAACAGCCGAGAAAGGTTGCAAGGCTAAGACTAAGGCAATCAAGGAACGTCAGAAAAGAACACACCGCCTTGGAACGCACTCCCAAAAATTTGAAGCAAATTACCAACCGCCCGCGCTCGCGCGCTTTGCTCACTTCGTTATCGTCCAATGAAAAAGGTGCACAAAAAATTGGATTGGGTTGGATTCATTTGTATCTAAGACAACATTGGTCAAAACCGTAAATATTCTCAATTTCATTAACCTAAAATCACTTATTGCAGACCTATTATTAAAAGTGAATTAATTTAGAAGCTTCAGATATGATGTGATGTGTAGCAAGGTCAGAAATCAAAATACGCGCGTTCGCCTCGCGAATCCTGACAAACACAAACGCGCACACAGCGCACACCACTGGCGCACACCGAGTCGACCGTGTCGGTCGGTGTCGTCCTGTGATCTGTGCATCGTGCAAGTTGTGTAGTACTTCTAATGTTCATTCGTATTTTGTTGTCTGTTTTGTAGAGTTTTGTTGATTCTCTCGAACACTGACGACCGATGACATCAAAGCTGTGACATCGTGCATGGAGACCCTGATTTCAAAAGAAGCACTGCGTAAGTCCTGAAAGTGGCTGTGGGTGTAGAATCTGTACTGCACGTTTCTCTTCGGACTCATTAGTGTCGAATACTGGGCTTTATCCTCCAGGTTGGTGTCTCACCTATCTAATAGTGAAGGTGGCTGTCAGTGGAACCAGCTGAACAGTAATGAACACAGAATGTTTACAACCGCTGGACTGTCAACTATATTACAGCCTTCTTCTTCCTTCACTACTCTCAGTATTTACAACCTAGATTGAGACCCTCTTCTTACTTATTTACATCTGCATTTAAGCCTTCCTCCTCTTCCTCTATACCTATTTACAAACGTGGAGCTGCTTCGAGCCCTTCAGGACCCCCGCAGAAACAGTTTTTCTCGCTTGTGCAGTGCCAAGGAAGGCGCACTGACACATTCTTCTTTTTCGTCGATAACCAATGCTTCGAGGTTGTAATCCAGGTTGTAAATACTGAGAGTAGTGAAGGCGATAGTCCAGCGGTTGTAAATATTCTGTGTTCATTACTGTTCAGCTGGCACCTCCCAAGAATATGATTCAACTAGCTCAGCTGCAACCAGTAGTCAGTGGAAAGCCAGAAATCTTTTCGGGGGGTAGAGGGAGGGAGGGGAGCGGGGCGGGCTGAGGTGGCCGGGATGTCCATGACAAGGTGTGGAGGGGGGTTCAAACTGCGTGTGTATATTATAGGGTCGGCTGGACTTGGGAAGGGGGGGGGGGGGGCTAAAGTCCTGTAAGCTCCCCCCTGGCTACTCCACTGGTGGATGCGCTTTAGCAGCGTTTGAGAAACGCAACCCATCGACAAGTATGTTTTTACTTTAGGTGGAAGCGGTTCACCCCAGTATCCAGATTGTGGCTTTCTGACATTGTTGACAGCAGTATGTTCAAAACTTTGCTGTACGGCCTGCAGACATTGACATTCAAGAGACGCCACTTTGGTGGACTCATTAGAGTGTAACAAAGTTGCTAATTTGGTCTTTTTTACGACACTAATTTATGCCAGAAACACTCAATTCTTCAATACTTAATGTGTCGTCGTCTTATCTATTTCATCATTCAGAGTTGATTTCCTTTTTATGAACGTTCAATAACTTACATATTAGCCATCTTATGGCCTAATCCAATTGCACGCAAATATTCAGCTGAAAAATTTGCCTCGTTGGCAATCTAATAGAACCCGAGTTGGGTCGGGTTTCACTTTCAGAACCCAACTGGCCGGAGCAGCTGGGTAGTCCATTCGATTTGCTTCTGCTTCACAAGCTGAGACGCTTCCACGAGAAGATCTCATCCGATCAATGTCTACAGAAGGTGGTGGCGGAGCGTGCCCCCCACCTGCTTCAGCCGGTGACCGAGAGCCCCCACGTGCAGCTCTTTTTCCTCGATCATTGCATTTCCCTGTTGGTTCTGCTCAAGGCTCTCCTGGATGAAGCAAGCACGAGGTGTGCGTCCACTTCGGCGCAAGGTGTGCCTCCTCTTCCGCCTAGCTCCCTCGGTGTCTTGCAGCAGAAAACGGTGCAAGGGCTGCTCCAGTTCGTGGTGGCCCTTGGCATCTACCCTAACCTCCTGCCTGGAGTAGGGCTTCCCTTGGAAAAAAGGACAGAGCAAGATGCGCTCCCCCCCGTGGCGTCGCCCGTTCCTCGAGGAGACACAGAGGCCTCGTCGTCTCTGTGAGGACTCTGCTGGCGTGTGTCGAGAATGCTGCCCTGAGGAACTTAATTTATCACAGGCACCTTGTGGACCTTTTGGCCGCTTTGTTGCAACTATGCTACGCCCCTGTACGCAAGGTGAGCATTGTATTGGACTAGGTGTGAGGTTGGTCTAACAAAACTGGCTAAAACAATTCATTAGAAGCTTCAAAGTTCATTAGAAGCTACAATTCATTAGAAGTTCCTTGAGATTTCCTTTCGTTCTGCTCTTCTGACAGTAACAGACAGTAGAGGAGATAATACTGTAGAGCCACAGCTCAACAATGGGAGCGTGCCTTTGCAGAGACGAGCAAGTATGTCAGCTCCTGCGAGCTGTTACCACCGGTGGATTTTTGCCCAGAAGGGTGGAAGACAGCTGGACGGTGGATAGGGTTTCGTTGTTGTTGGAGCCTGCGTTGCGCCAGTTTATGATGGTTGGACGTCCAGGTTACCAAAAGTGCAGAGCCAGCACGCTCACTGGCCTCTGTACTGGTGCGCTCCCATTGTTCAGCTGTGGCTCTGATACACGATTCACTCAACGTAGACAAACTCTTTGCACAAAAGAGGTCCCTAGTGTCATGTGACCAAGGGGAGAGGGCTGAGAAAAGAGTGTGGCGAGGAGTATTTTTACTCGGGCTGAGAAATGTTTTGCAGATCATCCTTTCACGGGCAGCTTTTTTCTTGAGTGGTCTGTCACGTTATGTTAAATTACTGACAGCCAATAATTGTAAGTCTGGGCCTATATTTCCGAGCTAGATACGATGGTGCTGCGTGCATGCTTGATTCCCACTGGTGTCATTAAGCTTGCATAAACTGATAAACATTCCTGCCCAATACTGTTGCTTGGCCCCTTTAAATTCAAATCAAGCAGCCTATAGGTATCTTTGCAATCAAAAGAGATATTGAGTTCCACAGATCTGAATGCATGTCACTAAAAGCGGGAGTAATTGTTCAGAGAAACCTTGTTCTTTTGAGGCAAGCATCGCCAACTCATGGTCAACTCTGAAAGGAGGTTTGCAGGCATAATGAGAAATCTCCAATCTAGTGCTTTTTCTACGTACTCAGAAGTCAAGTTCTGAGCATGTTGAGGATTTTTGGTGATCCAAATTAATCTTCAAAGGGACTGAACATTTTTTTCAACATTCTTTGCTAAGGGTGGATTCCAAATGTTGAGGTCATACGTAGCGTTTTTGAACAGCTGTCGAAAAGTCGCATAGTATGGGTTTTTGGACTGTTTTTCTAGTTCAAAATCGCAAAAACTTTTACACGAGGCTTTGAGAGCAGCCACATTTGTAGTGTGGTGTTAAGGAGCAGTTCAACAATTTTTCTAATTTCGGTACATACCGCTTAGAATTATTCCTTGACATTCATAATCCACAAAACACCCATTTGGTTTTTTTCTTCATGCAATGGCAGTTGCAGAAACTAGTCGAGAAACACGAGCAGCGTTCACTTCCTCAACTCTTAGTGAGAACAAGCAGCCACATGATGTGGACCCGATTATATGCCTCCAATGTTACCATAGCCACTCGCTGGGGTTGGCAAAGGCACAGGGCACACACTGAGTTCCACACGTTGTTAAGGTTCGGCAATCCCGTCATCGCAGCATTTGGTCACTATCCACTATCCGAAAAGCATGTCGAGGCATTGATTGTCACGAGCCTGAATCGAATGCTCGAGTGGTGCTCGTGTCCACTGTATGAGTTGCACTTAAATATCGTCATCGGTGGGACCTCAAAGCTCGATGACGAAATCAGGATCACATTGTTGACAGTGCCAACGATGCAATGCCCACAACTTCGTCATCAATGTTTGAGAAGGAGAGGAAAGGAAACGTCCGCTTTAATCTTCGAAATTACGCGGCGACAAAGAAGCTTGTTCAGTGGCGTTGCGTGCTGGTATGCTCGAGTCCCACTGGTGCCAGTAAGCCTGTGTAAGCTGAGAAACATTCCTGCCCAATATCGTGTCATGGCCCCTTTAATTCAAACCAAGCAGCCTATAGGTGTCTTTGAAATCAAAAGAAACAATTAAGAGAAGTCTGCTTGTTCTATTTTAGTGTTGTATCAGGGCATTTGGAGTTATACTAGGGGCAATATATGCATAATATATAGTAGCTTTCTTGTCAAATCACTTTCAGTTCGTTGTTTCATGTAGATAATTTACTGCTGGATTTGTGTAATAACGTTATTAGTAAACATGTTTGAAGTTTTTTATTTCTTCTAGATTCCAGGCTTTGACAATGGAGATGAACATGACTTTGATGTGTCCAACCATCCATCGATTTCTTCCCAGCTGGAGTTGTCAATGAAGAAGTTTAGAGGTATTGGATTATTCCTGCATTATTTTGCTTAGAAGTAAAATGTTGAGCCCAATATTGTCGACTTCTCCGAAATAAATGTCACCTAGTGGCTGGTGCACGAAGCTATCGAAGCAGGTTGCCTCGTCGGTATGCAAGAGCAGATAAAGCAATCGTGGTGTCTGCCGGTCAAAAGAAAAAGGCGTGAAACAGCTAGAATGTGTCGGAGAGATTGTCTCGGCCAATGTCTCATCTTTGACTCATTGATTGTATGCTCTCCAGTGTTGCACAACATTTTAACCATTTCTCTCCACCCCCAAAGATGCTTTTTTGGTTTTGTTCATGCTCATTGTGTTCTTAATTATGCAAGCTTATCATTATTATTATTATTTTTTTCTCTAGATCAACAGCAGGTTGAGGACCAAGCTTTAATTGCAGAAATGTTGTCTGACAGGAAACTGTTTTTGGCCGACCTGCAATGCCTGTTGGAGAATGCTTACCAACCTCTTGTTGTCAGAGAAGTGCTCCTGATACTTTCCCGCTCCTCCCTGCAGAGAAACGAAGTGGTGAGAGTTTCCTGCAGTACCGCACGACATACGTTTTAATCGCGAGCTCTGCTGGTTGAATTTGGAGCCTTCAGATCAGATTTTATTTCCTCACAGGTATCCCTGTTGGGATACATTACATGAGGGGGGTCATCGACAGAATTGCTGTGCCTTCCTATTTTGAATCTTGTTAAGGTTGACTGTTGCCTCTTTGTGGCAGCAGGTGGCAAGGAAGATACTACTGCAGCATCTCCTTCTGTATTGAGCAGAATGTCAAGAGTTTACGAATGCCATCTGGGCAGATCATTCTAAAACTTGTACTACACGCAGAAAGTTTGTTATTTTTTTGATCGCTCAAGGAGGAAAGCACCAATTCAGAAAGACAAAAGCGTTGACATCTAAAGTGGCAAATATAGCTTTAAAGAGGTCACGGCGCTCAAGCAGTAAAATCGAGAGAACCAGAGTGCCAGTCCCAAGCTGAAAACTGGATCAAAACCGTTATTTTCAACCAGAACATAAGTGAACATTTGATATTGAACCCAAACTGGAACTAAGCCACAATTTCATGTGGCATTTACCGGTTCACTGGGAAACAGTGTGGTGATAACTGTACTGACTGTAAAGGTGCACCACCATGCACATTTTTGTCGATGGTGCCGGAAAGTCCATTTTAGCATACATGGCTTGGCATTTTGAGCACTGTCTTTTTCAAATAAGTGGCAGTGGCAAGGAGCCACTCGGATTAAACAAATAAATTATTTTTGTGCTTATTGTGGAGCTTACTCTGTACATACTTGCTTTATTGCCTATTACAAATGAAACTTCACAATAGTGGTATTGGCATGAATTGGTGAGAATGTAACTGGGCACCTTAACTCTTTCCTGTTCATCTATCATCGATGGGCGTGGAGGCCCATTTCAAAACTCCCGCGCAATCTCGTAGGTAGTAGACTACAGTTTTGGTTTATTTGTTTCTCTTCCTTTTTCTGCGTGGCAGCGATTTTTAGGCAGAGCGTGAAATGGACGGCACATCGTCGTTTGTGACAGCCATGTCCACTTCCACGGGTCCGGCATGCGCTCGCAAGCATGAACATTTTCGCGAATTCCCCTTCTATTTTTTAGACTCGGATAGCAGCAGTGGGTCCGATGATAGGATCATTATATTTAAGTTGTGATGACCTGTGCTTCACCACATTGAGAAACGACTAAACCTAATGGCATGTCGGTCATGAGGGTTGACTTGATTTTTGGTAGATCAAAATCTTTTTGAGCTAGAATTCTACTTTTTTCAGTTCTTCTTTTTTGTGTGTGTGAAAATGGAGAACATTTAGTATATTTAACTTTTTGTTTTGCTTTTTTGTGTTAAAGGGATACTTCAACGAAATTTGAAATATTCCCGTCGTGTTCAAAAATAGGTTGAATATGATCCACAATATCCGTAAATGACAATCGCCCGTTTGTATTTTGATCCTGGTGGCTGTATTTTTCGTTATAAACGGCCCACTCTGGCAAGCGCTCGGAGAAGGCCCAGCGCAATCGTGACGTAGGTCGTCTCAAGACGAGCAAAGCTACGGCGAGGCTGACGTCGAGAGGATGGCCTAGTCGGTCCAGCCACCGAAGCGGCTGCTTTTGTACGAATTTTGAGTGACGGGTTAATCTTCTATAATCTTGTAGGGGGACAATAGCGACTTCTGCGACACACAAAAAGGATTCTCGGAAAGAGGGGAGTTCCTCCTTCCCCCCTTCTCTCGTCGTGGCCGGAGGCGGAGACGATTTCCGTCACTAGCTCTCAAGGTTCCTAGACGAGCATTACAAACGAGGCGTTAGCGACATCCACCAGGTGCTCTTTGCTAATCGTTTAATTCGTTTTAAAATTCCTTTTCGAGACTTTTTTAACAAGATATTGGTATGGTCCATGTGATACTGCTCTTTTGGACACATATAGACCAAAAAATGAGCGCCGAAATTTCGTTGTAGTATCCCTTTAAGACATAGCCATATCTGTACCTGGTTTGGACCAAATTTTGGAAAACAATTCTGTTTGACCAATTAAATATTGCATTAGATTTCAAGCCTCTGCTTTGACATTTGCATCATTCAAATGCTTATTTATTTAGCTTCATTTCTATGTAAGCATCATATTGTACACCTAATTGATTTTCTCAAGAAAATTTTTTTGCAAAAAGTAACACAAACCAGGCATTTTCCTCATGGTCCGGGAAGAGCTAAGGCAGTGCCATTATGGCTTTAGAAATGAGAAAAATTGGTGTGTATGTTAAAGGGGCACTGAAGTCATTTTTAAAAAAAGGTAGTTTTTGATCTTATATTGTTTAAAATGTGTAAGTTTCCACATATACCAAGTCCTATATTACAAAACCGCATATTCATCTCGGGGCAAAACATGTGGACTTTTTTCTCTCGCGGACTACATTGTGTGGACCAATGAAAGCCCTACAATACGCGCAGATTCCGAATGATTTTATTATAACTCGTTTCGAAGAGAGTCAGATAGGTACACATTTGGATAAGACTCCTTTTTTCTCCGCGGGTGAAGCCATCGCTTGCAACTCGCCGAGAAGCGCCCTTCGTCGACCACTTCACTCGGAAGACAGTTCTTCCCAAAAGGGCGTGTCACGGTCTTTGAACATGCTTTTAACGAGGAAATAAGCTATGCACGATTGTGATTTCGGGTTTTTGGGATGCGCAGAGCATTTAGATTGAGTTGTCACCACAAAAGAATGATCTCAAAATCGACTTCAGTGCCCCTTTAAGTAGTCTGTGAAGGTTTTGTATCAAGAATACTCCAACTCGATGTATGTGTCATGACCCCTTTAAGCAGTCCATAGACGTATCTAGAATAGGATTGGTTGCAGCAGGGGGCCAGAGGGCCCCTCTGCTGTGGAAATAAAAGTCACCACAGTCTAATGCAGACCGATTTCCTGCTGCACAGAAACATTTGTGCGACAATTATGACTCTTTGGGTGGCTCTCTTGTTTTTGGGCTTTTCTTGCGAATACGGTAATGGCAGTCCTTCCCAAGGACCGCTTTTGTGGATTGTTCCTACTTTGTCGCATTGCTCACAATTCCTTGTATGAACATATTTATGTGACGTACGTCTGTTTACTATTTCTTTTCAGGGAAGCAATCCTGAGAGGGTTCCAAGGTGGCTAAAACGTGTGTGCGGCCAGCTCTTGACGCAGTGCTTGCTGCGGAAGGAAGGGCTTTCTCGGGTCTTGTGCGGTGTCTTCGATGCATGCTCCGGTAGGCACAGCACGCGTCGGACTGAATTTTGAGGTCCTTTGCATTTATCTTTTCTTTTTCTCTTCAATCGAGTCTTTTATCCTCGGTAGTAGAAGAGTAATACAAAGTAGAACTTTTAGTTCTTTTTCTAGGTGCACTGTATCTGTCTTCTGTCATATTTGCAATATTTAGGAGCTGGCCAAAAGTTCTGACATCAAACTATAGAATCATTTTAGCGTCCCCCATGTTACGTCTGCGCATGTCCAGAGAAATTGAGTGCTCGTTCGTTCGTGTGGAAAGCACTGTTTGAAGAGCTTTACCAGGCCGGCGCAGCCGTAGCCTTGGCTATTGTAGCGCTCTCCAGGTGCCCGAGCGAGCGAAGAAGTGAGAAAAGAGCGACCGATGAGCGAAAAAAAGAGAAAAGTAGGGTGACGTCACGGCGACGTCAAATATGTTAATCACCCACTCCGGCAACTAGGACGGGTACAGCCGTTAACATCCATGCTTCCTCGGGGCGCTCTTTCTGCGCTCAAGCGTAGGGTTCTTGTTTCCGCCGCCTCAAAACATGGCGTTACAATCGCCGCCTCAACTGCTGCCGGGCCGCCCCTACTTGCCCCTAGATGGCGCAAGTTGTCCTGTCGCGTCGTAGGCGGCCGGTTCGACGCCGCTCGCTTTGCCCCCCCCCGTCCGTTTGCTTGCCTGATATTATTTCTCCTCGATCTCCTTCTAGTCTTGTGGGGCTTTTATTTAATATCGTTTTTCATAAACCACTGTAGCGCAACTTCAGAGAAGCTGCTCCTCAAGTGGGTGGGAGGCAAGGAGCACACATTTACTTTTCATACATTCTTTATTATTTACACAGATCTCATACATAAAGTGGAAGATATATACAAATTATAAAATTTACGGAACAATAGAACAGATAGCACGAGAAACACGTAAGAGCACAATGAAAGAAATATACATTTATAAAAGATATCGCACCACCACAGTTTTGATCAGCAGAAACTTCAGTGTTTTGTAGACAAAAAATATATTTTTTTTTACTCAGCTGATAGATGACCTGTTTTACGGTTTCTGTGCTTTCCTATCAGCTGCAGATCTTTTAAAATGATGTTTTTGCAGATCTCTTCCTTTAAAAGGCGTAAATTCACCAGGGTTCATAGCAGAACATCTAGAGGAACGTCTAGCTGATTGCTGGACAGAGAAGGTCTCCGACTGTTCTGTCATGAAAGCACTAAGATTCTTTATCACATCATCCTTGTATACCAGATTGAGAATGCACGCCAGAAAGCACTCAAGTTTGCCCACAAAAGTAAGGCAAGGGTCTGTGGGCAAAAAGAGAGCACCAAAAATGCCTGCGTCGTCCTGTGCGCTTGACACGTGGTACGGTTTGATCTGCTTGCGAATTTCAGGTGCAACGTCGCTCATACGTAAGAAGAAAAAATGAAAGCAAACGTGTGTTAAGTGCTGTGTTCACGGGGTTTCTGCCGCGCGAGACTGAAAATCGCAACCAGGATCGCACAACATGAAATGGGCTTAAAACGAAACTGACGAAAAACGAAACTTTACCTCTCGCTTCAAAACTCCTTTGGGAATAGAAAGAACGACAAGAGATTCAACTTGCTGGAGTTCCCACACCATTTCGCAGCGCAGTAGCGCCAAGGTATCCTCTTCTGAGAGCACCAGAACTTCGAAGTCAAATTAGCGCGGACCGAGCGAACACTACGTTTTCCGCCAGAACACTCGGAGCAGACGATCATGCTCACCGGATGTCGGCAACCGTTGCACCGGTTGCGCCGTTGCCACGCGTTGCCATCGGCCCGGCGGCAATGTTGATCGTAACGCCATATATTGAGGCAGTGGAAACAAGAACCTCACTCTTGAGCGCAGAAAGAGCGCATCAAAGTAGCACGGATGTTAACGGCTGTACCCGTCCTAATGGCCAGAGTGGGTGATCAACATATTTGACGTCATTGTGATGTCAACCTGACTCTTGGTGGCCTCTACCAAGCTTTCCTTGAACGCCGCTAGCTGCGTTAGCCTGGCTTTACCGCTTGCTTACATGGTCTCAGCTCTAACAATTAAAATTATTCTTATTATTTAAAATAAGAAAACAAGGGGGAAAAAAGCTGTAAGAACAGCTTGATGGAGCCCCTTGCTCCCTTGTAGTGGCATATACAGAAGTCAATACAAAGAAACAGCATAAAAGAAAACACTGAGAAAACCGACATAACAAAGTAAAATACAAAAATCAAACAGGTCTCATAAATCTATCCATCTGTTTTCGCCCCACATTAGTTCAGTTGGTAATTCCTGAATTGCAATAGAAAGAATATCAATGTTATTTTTTATTAGGGTGTTCAATGTAGTAGGAAGTGTGTATTAGAAGGATTGCATTGAATAGTTGTTGTGACACAGTGGCATAGTCCAATGTTCTGCCGACCGAGTTGGGTAGGAAGTTGCATGTTCTTTTAGCTCCGCAAGGTTTACTAAACTAGGGAGTTTTAGAATAACGTGCGCAATTTTAGTGCACGCTGGTGCTAAATTTAGCGCTTGCGTTAGCGCATGCAACGCAAGAGAGTTTTAGAATAGCGTTTCTCCGCCGCGACGCAAAAACCCAAGCATATCGCGCTTGCAAGGCCACCAAGATACAGTCACGATTTTTGTTTCACACACCAAATGCTGTAACTTGAGAAAAAAAAACAAAATTTCTGGTTCAGAGGTATTTACTCGCACAATGAACGCACTCACGTAATGAACGCACCCCCCAAATCGGCTCTCAAAATTTCGACTTTTTTTCCCTCGCGTATTAAACGCACCCCCAACTCGGACGTCAAAATTTTGACCCCCTCCCCCCACGCGCGCGAAATGAACGCACTTTTTTTTATCCTGGTGCAGCGAGGTCGCGAATGCATGGGCAGCGTGAGCGAACAAAACGCCTTGTAAAAGGCGTTAAAAAATAAAAAAGATCCAACGGAAGCAAAAATAAAGCATAAAAAAGCTTTTTTTTTTTTGCACAGCGCAGTTTGTGTTTTGGGTAGCGCGCCGCGCGCAAGGAGTTAAGAAAGAGAAGCGGAGAAGCCCTCGCCTAAGCAAAGCGAAACAAAACAGCTTGCGAAAGGCGGTAAAAAAAAAAAATCCATCGGAACCAAAAGAAAAAAAAAGGAGCTTTTTTTTTTTTTTCTCTTCCTTTTGCACAGCGCAGTTTGGTTTCGGGGTCGCGCGTCCCGCTCCGCGCGCAAGAAGATAGGAAAGACGAGCGGTGAAGCCCTTGTCCAAGCAAAGCGAAACAACTTGCAAAAAAACGGCAAAAAAAAAAAAATCCACGGAATTAAGAGAAAAGAAAAAACATAAGGAGGAGCTTTTTCTTTTTTCTTTTTTGCTCGACGCAGTTTGGTTCCAGGTTTGCGCGTCGCCGCGCGCAAAAACGGAGAAGCCCTCCCCTAAGCAAAGCGCACATAATGAAGATCCTGCCCTCGCCTCCTCCTCGCACTTTGGAACGAGAAGCGAGAAGCCCTCGAAATGAACGCACTTTTCTATCCTGGTGCAGCCAGGTCGCGAATGCATGGGCAGCGTGGGCAAACAAAACAACTTGTGAAAGGCGGGGGAGGAGGGGGAAAGGGAAACAGGGAAGCAAGAAAAAAAAAACATGGAGAGGAGCATTTTTTTTTTTTTTGCGCATCACGCAGTTTGGTTTTGGAGTCGCCGCGCCGCGCGCAAAGAGATAAGAAGTTACGTCGATTTTTGCGGGATAAAAGGTCCGTTCATTATGCGAGTAAATACCGACGCAAAAATTTTACCTCGCGTAATGAACGCACTCCCCAACTTTGCCTCGATTTTTCGGGAAAAAAAGTGCGTTCATTCTGCGAGTAAATACGGTAACATTTTACATTTGTTTAAACATGAGAATGTGACGCGAGCGGTCGATCGGTCGTGTCCGCATGCGTCGCCTCGGCAAAAGTGTACTGACCTCCGCCGATAAATATTCGCTCGTCTCAAGCATTTTTGCCGGTGATCGTTGCCTACCTTACCGGGTTTTCCAAACCGAGTGCAATGTCGTCCCGTATTGAAAATCGCAGTCGTGAGGATGCCGCCAGCGTCGCGCTCACGACGCCGCCAAAGCGGCCACAGCCATGGTCCTGGGGGCCGCCATGTTTTTAACTGTGCTCGTCTTGGCTTTAGCCGACTTCTCATCACGAATCCTCCTTGGAGGAGCACAAAGACTCTTTGCGTACGCACGCAATTTCCGAGAAATAGCGTGCGCTAAAATAGCGCACGCAAAGCGCAGAACGAGGTTAGCGTTAGACGCATGCGCACTGGCGACGACAGCTATTCTTTGCGTACGCAAAGCTTTAGCAAGCACTATTCTAAAACTCACCTACTATCTTCATTTCTTTAATTTTCTAACATTAGACAGCTGATCACGAGTCTGATACTTGTGCACACTGTAAACTAGCAGGTACGTTACTTTTTATAAACAGACCCTGGATGCTAGAGTCGGAAGAACCATTCTCAACGCGGCGCACACATTTATTTTTGCAATAGGAGTATTTTGCGGAGACTTTTGCGGGGGGTTGTGTCCCAAACTAAATGACAATAATTCAGGTGAGAAAGAAATCAAGTCTGGTATAAAAGTAGCTTAACATTTCTCGGTAGAATAAAACATTTACGAGAGACTAGTAAAATGATCTTTGACAATCTAGTGCTTAAATCATTTACATGATTTTCCCAAGATAAGTACTGATTGAAAATTACACCTACTGTAAAGTTCCAAAAGAATGCCCTCCCAAAATGAAGAGATAATTGGTGAAAAACATGGGGTGGGCTATCTTTGGGGATGCCACAGCAAAACTTTATCAAAAATTAGTGATAAACACCTTGGCACCGGCTACAAACCACGTGACTTGGGAACTGATACCGCAGATCGCGGACACTGCAAATTCGCGTTTCATGATGCGATAAACAGGCAGAAATTCGCTACTTAATCATGTGTCACGGGAAAGGATATCGCAGATTGCAGATGCAGCAGATTTGCGTTTCACGGTGCGAAAAACCCGTTGATACAGCAGATTCAAGTTTTATGGTGCAATAAACATGCAAGAACCCGCTACAAACTTGCCTGCCACATAAACTGATATCACGCATGCGGACAAAAGGGTTTTTGTAGACTGCATTTCCCCCTCCGCTAAGCCCTCTGCAATGAAGAAGCCGCTACTGCGCCTGCGCACCATGGCCTTGTCTTTAGAGTTCCGGGTATCGTAGGGAGTTGCGGAGATAGTTGCGGGACGCCGAATACCATCTACGAAAACTCCCTATTGACGCGGGAATCCGTTACGAACTCGTATGTTATGGGAACAAATGCCACAGATCGCGAACGCAGCAGAATCATATTTCACGACGCAATATACACGCGGGACCAACTCGCATGGAATCGAGATTGCGCGTGCAGATCGCAGACAAAAATGCGGGAATCTACTACAAACTTAAGTCATGGATACCGCAGATTGCAGATGCAGCAGATTCTCATTTCATGGGGCAACACACCGCGGGAACAACTCGGGTGTTACGAAAGCTGGTATCGCGTCCACAGATCGCGGACAAAAACGCGGGAACCCACTATGAACTCGCCTGTCAGACGCTGCGGTACTGCAAATTGCACAGTTGATGCGATTCCCATGGGACATCGCGTGATGTCCGACAGAAATCGGGGGTGGGCGATGTTTTGGAATTTTTATGTTATGGATATTTAGCCAGAAAAACGATATGGGCGATCTCTCAGGGGCGGGCGTTCTCTCGGAACTTTATGGTAAATTCTTAAAATTATCTACAATATCTATCTCCTTTGCATATAAGAAAAGGGTCTTAGTTGTAGAAACATTTTTGTTTTAAGGCCGAAAAATGATTGCCTTCGTCTTACTCGCATTGATGTTTAGCACATTATCTGAGGGCCATCTTTGCAACGCTGTTAGGGTCACGTTTGTGCATCTGATAAGCTCGTCAGTCTTCGCAGAAAAGAAGAGGCTCGTGTCATCCAGCGTATATTACGAATTTGGTCAGTGGATTTATGTTTACAACATCATTAATGTAAATATTAAACAGTAGCGGCCCTACGATGCTTCCTTGTGGCACTCCAGATATAATCGCCTTTGTCGTAGATGTAAAACCATTAAGATGAACAAACTGTTTACGGTGATTTAAATATGATTTAAGCAATAGAAGTGCTTGACCTCGAATTCTGTATATATTGAGCTTTTCTAGTAGTAAATTGTGACTTAGTATATGATCAAACGCCTTTGTAATATCTACAAAAATGCCAAGGGCCAATTTATTTCTCTCAAAACTCCGTAGAATGAATTCTCTTTGTTCAAGCAATGCAAGTTCTGTAGATCGATATTTCCGAAAGCCGAATTGAGCATTACTGTCGAGACCGGTTATAACGAAGTCGGTTATAAAGAAATAGCGGCTACAGCGAAGCGATCACGATTTCCCATTCCCTTTTACACTTCGTTAACCGAAGTCGGTTATAACGAAATAGCGGATATACAGTCAAACCCGTTTATAACGAACAACAGGAAACGCTACGATCAGTTTGATATAGCAAGTTATTCGATATAGCAGAAAACATTTACAACGAATTTCCACGATGCGTTCGTTGTAAGTCGAGAGGCGTCTCTTTATTTCTCATCTCTTCGCTTCCGCCTTGTAACAACGCGCTGGAAATTCTTTTTTTTTTTTTGCATGCGTGGAGAGTTTTGTTTTTTAGCTTATCTCTCCTTCTGAATAGCTTCTCTTCGTGAACAACACGTTTTAAAATGAAAAGATTTTTTTTTCTGTGCTTGCGTGCAGAGTGTATTTTTTAGCTTTCTCCCCTTCTGAATCGCTTCTGTTCGCTCACTTATGTTCGCAACTTGAGCTTTTGGAATTGTTTTCTTTCCTACTTTTTTGAGGGGAAGGGACAGGCTAGAAGACGATTGTCTGGGCGTTTTTGGAAACCTTCCCGGAGGAAAAAATTTCGATATAGCCAATATATTGTTCGTTATAAAAATTACTTTTTACATGCATTTTTATTTAAATTTTCCGTTGAGTCGATATCGACAATAATTCGCTGTACGTGGGTTCGTTCTAAACGGGTTTCACTGCAGTGAAGTGTTTTCCGATTCCCGTTGACTTCGTTATAACCGGTCTCGACAGTAGTAGTTATTTGGTGCTTATCCAAAAACTGAGGTACACAATATGTATAATTTTTTCTAATCCCTTTGAGAATACCGGAGGGACAGAGATAGGCCTGTAATTGCTTATATAGTTTTTATCTCCCTTTTTGTACAGCACAAACACTTAGCTGTTTGCATGAGTTGCAGAAACACAAAGATTGAAAGACACAAGTTAAAAATATGAGTAAGACGGAGTGATCAAAGGTAAAGCATACTTGAATGGCCTAATCTGCATATCATCCACATCACAAATGTGACTGTTATTTAATTTCATAAAAATCGTAAACACCTCTGCATCGGTGAATGGACGTAAAAAAATAGTCGCTGTTTCTAAACGTGACATTTTTGCATGCGCCACAACTTTAACTATGTTGAGATAAATTTATGAAATAGTCATTGAATACATCTGCTAAAAATATGCCGGTTAGCTTGATGCCGGCAGAAGAAATGCTTTCTAAGTTTCTATATCATTGGAACGCTTACCACACCTGACAACTGCATTTTTATTTTTCCACATTAGGTCACTGTGGCCTAGTGAAGATATAAAAAATTCATGATAATAACACTCCCTGGCCTTTTTCAAGTCCTTTGTTAGTTGATTACGATAATTTGTAAATGTCGAGTTCATTGGGATCTCTAGTCTTTGTAAACTTTTTATAAAGGGCGTTTTTAATATTTATTCTTCTGAGTAAGTCAGCCGTTACCCAAGGTTTCCGAATCCGCTTTTTTACTTTGATTAACTTGTAGGAAAAATTGACACTGTAAAGGCGGGCCAAAAATAAACTGTACGCCTCATTGGGGTTTCCATTTTCAAAAACGTCATCCCAATTTGTGTTAGCTACATTCTGTGCAGACCTCTCAAACCGTCCGGCATAATACACTGAACTGACACAAAAGACGGTGGCACTTTTTTCTTTGCACAGCTGCTTTTAACACACATGAAAATGGGAAGATGATCGCTAAAGTCATAAGTTATTACTCCAGACCTCACATGGCTTTCCTCGTAATTAGTAATGAACAAGTCGATCAATGTTTCTGAAGTTCCATTTACCCTAGTTGGTAAACTGGTTACAGCTCCGACAACCATTCATGATTATTAAGTTCTCTAGTTCTCTTTGTGAAACACTATTATTTAGCATGTTCACTTTAAAATCACTACCACATATAAGGTTGAGCTTATTTTAATTTGCAAACTCAAAAAGAGCTCCTTAAAAATCCAAACAGGGAGCCAAAACGCTGCTAGGTTTATAAATCACAGAGACGATATCGTGCTTAGTTTGCAGTGACAAGACTTCATAGTCCTTAGTGATTACGCTAAACCTAAACGTAGGCAATAATTCACACTCGGTGTTTTCCTTCATCAAAATTGACACACCTCCCCTCGGCCTTCAGTACGATTGAGAAAAAAAGATTCGTATAGCGGTAGCCTAAGAACATCAGTATATTCCGTGTACCAGGTTTCGGAAGGCATGATAATGTCAGAATCAACGAACTCAGCAAAAAAAAAAACACTTAAAGGGCAACTCCGCTCCAATTCCGAAAAATTTAGGCTTACATGTGATTCCATTTCACAAAGTACTACTCAACAGCTCTACGTCTTCGGATTCGCGAAATGTTGAATATTATTTGTGTAATCTTAATTTAAACATCAGCCGATACCGAAACCGAAACTTCGGTTGCGTCAGGCAACATTGGTCCCGTGTCCTCAGAGTCATGGCCACGTCACGTCGAACCACGTGGTCTTGTGACGTTCGCAGGCGCGAGGTACAGGACACGCGACGCGGGCAGGTCGCTTCGCATGGCGTGGACGGTGATGGCCCGGGGAGAGGGGGAAGGGAGAACACGAAAGAGGAGAGGGGGAGCGGAGAAACCGGACTTGCGATAAACGCGCAGGGCAGCGCAAACTAGCGCATCCGCGTTACGGTGATCACGTGGACGCCGTAGAGCCAACACCGGGAGGAGAAACTCATGACGTCATCGTTCAATTTCGCTCCGAGAAGTAAAAACAACCAAAACGTGAGAATGACGTAGTCATGCCTTTGGCGTAGTGGTTCAACGTTGGCCGCTCCAACCCCGTCGCATTGACTGCGCTGACGATTGCGCCTCACGTCGCACGCTAGAGTTGGCAGATTTCGGCGACTTGGCTCGTTTGAAAGTTTGCTGGCCAGTTTATTAAATATATAGACGGAATTAGATCGTAATATTTGACATGGGGTCTTCCTATATGATACTGAAGAGGGCTGCATAGTTTTCTAAATATCAAAAATGAAGCGGAGTTGCCCTT